>PVHP010012311.1:0-43259 GCA_004024765.1 Zapus hudsonius
GAACACACCTCAGGGCTGGACTACAAGACCTGCTCCCCGTGACACACCTTGTCCCCAAGCAGGGTTCTGCCCACTGGAGTTCAAGCTTAATAAAAAATGCCTGAGTCTAGCCGGGCGTGGTGGCACACGCCTTTAATCCCAGCACTCGGGAGGCAGAGGCAGGAAGATCGCAGTGAGTTTGAGGCCACCCTGAGACTACAGAGTGAATTCCAGGTCAGCCTGGGCTAAAGCGAGACCCTACCTCAAAAAAAAAAAAAATGCCTGAGTCTATGGGGCCATACATTCAAACCAACACTACTACTACATGTCTATATATCTGTATCTATACATACCTTTAGATATATAGATACATCTTTCTGGCCAGATAAAGGACTCCTTAGGGACTAAGGAGTGAAGGTGAGAGGAGAAAGGACTTCCCTTAATTCCATATATAGACCACAAGTTTCCGTCACAAGACAGCAGCACCCACAAGAAATCAAGAGCAGTTGTCTGAGCAGGTCCACGTGGCTCACTTGTGTGTCTCCAGGAGCTTGTGACAAGACCCAAAGGCCATGCAAGAAGCCGTGGCCTATGATGGGATTCTGTGATCCCTGCACACTGAAGGCAAGATTGGAGACGGGATAATTTTCTGGAAGTTTGGAAGCTCCAGGTAAGGGCAAAAAAGAACAGCAGAGCAAGAATCTCAAGTGAGAAACCCTGCCTCAAGTGAGGTGGACAGATGAGAACTGGCCCAAAATTGTCTTCTAACCTCCACACACATGCTCACACACACACAGGATAATAATTTGTTAAATTCCTAGCAAAGAGAAAGTGGAAACAGAAAATTTTGTGGCCTTTTAATTTTTTTTTTTCATTTCCAAGCAGAAAGAGCTAGACAGAATGGGTGTGGCGTCCTGTCACTGAAAATGAACTCCAGATGCATGTGCCACCTTGTGCATCTGGCTTTACATGGGTACTGGAGAGTTGAACCCAAGTCATTAGGCTTGGCAGACAAGAGCCTTAACCACTGAGCCATCTCTCCAGCCACCTGTGGTCTTTTTCGCCCTTCCCATCAACTCCCAGACTTGGCCTGGTCCCTACTCCCCACTGCGACAGGACAGAAGCACAGCTGAACCTGCCTGCAGCTGACTATCCTCAGGATGCCCCAGGGACTGGTTTTTGTCCCACCTGATTTAGCAGACAAGAAGCAGCAGTTGGAAGCCATGTAAAGAGAAATGGGCATGAAAGCCACAAGGGGACTGCAGGCAGAGGTGATCTGTAGGGTCTGTGACCCTGAGAGAGCTGAGGCTTTGGGAGATGAAGACACTGAGCTGGGGCAGGGGAGGGGAGCAGACCCAAGATGGCACCAGGGAGGCTGACCAAAGAGCTTGAGGAGATCAGCAAATGTGGACTGAAAACCTTCACTGATGAAGTTAATTTATTGTTTCTACAACCCGCCACCTGAACAAGGCCTTCAGAATTGAAATGAGCTGGCCAGGCATTGGGACACACACCTTTAATCCCAGCAGAGGTAGGATTATCACCATGAGATCGAGGCCACCCTGAGACTACAAAAGTGAATTCCAGGTCAGCCTGGGCTAGAGGGAGGCACTACCTCCAGGAGGAAAAAAAAAATGAAATGAGCTTCTATCAGGGTATCCATGAAAACCCCCGAGGTCACAGTGAGGTGAAGGTCTGTCCCTCAATCATGAATGAACAGAGCACCTGCTGTGGACATATGAACTGAATGAGATACTAACACGTGGAAATTGCCTGCTGCTGTCAGCCAGCAACCAGGTAATCCAGTTCCTCAGAGCACAGCCAAACAGCCCCAGCCTGAGCATCCCCTCCAGGCTGGCCTAGCTGAAGAAGCTGAGGAGTTTCCAGAGAACTATGGGGGAGCTGGAGAGATGGCTTAAGGGTCAAGGCACTTGCCTACAGAGCCGAACGACTCAGGGTTCAATTCCCTAGTGCCCACATAAAGCGGGTGGCGCACACATCTGGAGTCAGTTTGCAGCAGCTAGAGGCCCTGGCACGCCCATTCTCTCTCCTTTCTTCTCTCCTTTCTTTATCTCTCCCCCCTTGCAAATAAATAAAAATATTTTAAAAAGAAATATGGGGAACACAACCAGTTGTCTAAAATCTGCCATGTGAGCGAGACTCCAGCAGTGTGTTCAGACACCCCACAGAGAAGGACTGTGGAAAAGACACGCTCCACTACCTGATAAGACTTGTACTGATGTCACAGTTCATGGACCCACAGATTAGTAAAGGTCTCAGCCATCAGTCTGCAAAGGCGGCACCAATGGCTAGTTTTACAAATGCCTCTCATCAAAATCATAAACTGTGCCAAGAAACAGAAAGATCAGCCTTGCCTCAAACACTTTGAAACAACTGTCTCGGGAACACTTAAAGTCCTAAAGCAAAGTAGGAAGCCAATATATGAACCACGGAGATATTGACACCTGTAAATTTTTTTAAATGAGCCAAAAAAAATTTCCTGGAGCTGAAAAACAATAGCTTGAGGCTGGGCAGAGGGATCAGTGGTAACAGTGCTTCTGCACAAGCCTGAGGAGCAGGTTTCAGATCCCCAGAACCCACTTAAAGCCACACAAGCAGCCCGTGGATCTATAATCCCAACACAGCTACCGAGGGAGGTGGAATCAGGAGACTCCCAGAGCTCACACACCAGAAGTTCATCATGGCAGAACAAGAAGAGAGAGCCTGTCTCAAGGTGGAAGGTGAGGACCAACTCCCTGAGGTTGTCTTGTGACCTCCATATGCACATCATGGCACATGGACACACACCCACATCAGGAATAAGAGAAAATACAGCAGTTAATTCAAAACTTCATTAGAGGGGTTCAAGAGCCTCAGGAGTTTGTGATCAAGTTTCCTTAGTCCTCACCTAGTAGCGCATGTGGGGGGTGGAGAGGAAGTGTGTCACCAGGGGCAGCCCTTGGGGTTGAGTCCGGCTCTGCGTGTTCAGAGTCAGCGCCTGCTTGCTGGCTCTGCTATGAGTGTGTGATGAAGCGAGCCAGCTGCTTGCTGGAAGCCTGAAATAAACCCTTTCTTCCATCAGCTGCTTCTGGGCAGGTGCTTTGGGCCAGCAATGAGAAGATAGTGCATCATCACCAGCACCGTAGACCTGACAAGCCGACAGGTGAAACCCATCAGCGTGCAAGCTGGAGGCTGTGACACACACGTGGTGAACTGGAGTAGGAGGAATGTTCAATCCCAGGAGTTCAAGGGTAGCCTGAGCAACCTAGTGAGAATGTATCTCAAGTAACTGGTTAATAACCAGCATGTAGCCGGGCGTGGTGGCGCACGCCTTTAATCCCAGCACTCTGGAGGCAGAGGTAGGATCGCCGTGAGTTCAAGGCCACCCTGAGACTACATAGTGAATTCCAGGTCAGCCTGGGCTAGAGCGAGACCCTACCTCGAAAAACAAAACAAAAAAAAATAACCAGCATGTAGAATGTCAGCGGGATTTAGTCTTGCTTGAAGATGAACTTGGGGACCTTGAAGAACTTGTCAACATTGATGAACCAGAATAAACGAGAAATGGAAAGTAGACAGGTAAACTCTGGTCCTTGCTCGTGCCCTTGGAAGGCACCTGGCATCTGCCATCCTGGACTCTGTCTCCTCATCACCCAAGAAGACTCTGCCTAGAGTGCTCAAAGCTTGGAAGCCCTATGAGTCTTCCTAGTTTGGAGGGGCAACTCACAAACAGGAGAGGCAAAGAGGAGAGAGAGCTTTTGGTTTTATTTTTGCTGCATGTCGTCGTTTATATTTGAGTGGGTTCTGTATAGGTTTGCTCTAGACAACTTTCCTTTTCCTAATGACCACCCAGCATCCAGAAGGTTCTTCTGCTAGGGCACACTAAGAATGACAAGGATGGATGGTGGCTCCTACCTTCTGTGGGGCTGGCCCCATGCCAGGCTAACTGCCAGCGTCTGTGGCAGACAGGGGAGCAGAATAAATCGAAACTGACTCCTGGCCCCTGTCTTCGGTCGCTACCTTATTGATTCAATGACAACATTTTGGAATCTGAACTAAAGGCTTTGCGTGGAACATCCAGCCCTCCTCTGTCCAAATCTGCTCTGTCACACTCTCTAATAAATAAGCTCCAGAGCCCATGATGATGACACATTGAGCCAATATATACAGTTTACAAGTAATTATAATATACCTACAGTTTCCAGGAGGGATTTAAAATATTATAAAACTAAGGTCTGGGATCCTGCCAAGAGGGATCATTCCCCCACCATCTGCAGCTCAGCCGCCCAGGAAATCTGTTGGCCAGCACGGTGTCCCAGGGACTCTGGCCTTTGGGCCTGCTGACTCATTGGCCACAGCATAGAATTGAAAGCTCTTTGTGCTTTGCAAGGACGGGTGGGATAGCTCCTCCCACTGAAGCCAGCCTGTTTCTTCACCCCTGGAACCCTCACCCAGCTCCACCCACCAGTGAATGTTCTGGACTCATTTCTCTGTCAACACTTGCATCTCAGAGACCCCGCCTCCAACAACAACAAAGAGAATTAACAGGCCCAGCTTCTAAGGACAGCGGATAAATGCTTATAGAAGGAAATGTCAGTTCTTGAGTTCTGTTTTGGTATTTTTTTTTTTTTTGCATGGGTGGGGAGGGTGGGCATGCGGGGCCTCTTGCCACTGCAAACAAATGCCAGACACTTGGGCCACTTTTTGCTTCTGGATGACCTGGTTGGCTTAAGAATTGAACTCAGGCACTCAATTTGGAGCACATATATTAAAATTACAGGGCCCCTGCATAAGGATGGCACGCAAATTTGTGAAACAGTCCATGTTTTTTAAAAGAGATTCTTTCTTGCTAAAGAAATTTTGGTTTCATGGAATGAATTATGAGACTAGAAATTATAGAATATTCCTAGACTGACTTTCATAGTCAGAAATGTAAATAAGAAAAGAGAAGTTTATTATCCATTGCATGTGACAAAAAATAAGACAGGATCGAAGTGGCCCAGCGGGCTTTGCATGCCCTTAGCCTGTCCCAGCTCAGCTCTCTGCAGCCCAGTTCTTGAGCTCTGACACCCAAGACGTGTTTTCATGGCCCAAACTTGGATGAAAAGTAAGCTGCCTCACTTCATGTAACGATATCATGGCCTAAAGCCACCTCCTGTGGTGTTGACTCCTGATTTAAACCTAGAGCCAAGTCGGGCATGATGACACACGCCTCCAATCCCAGCACCCTGGAGGCAGACGTAGGAGGATCACTGTGACTTTGAAGTCAGCCTGGGACTGCAGAGTGAGACCCAGGTCAGCCTGGGCTACAGTGAGACCCTTAAACCACCACAACACAGACGACCTGGAGCTGCTGGGGTCCTGGGCACCCTCCCCTGCACACGGTCTCCATGTCACCGATGGTCTAGGAGGAGCGTGGCTCTGACGGCATTGCCTTCTCTGCCTGTGGCTTCCTCAATCCCCTTGGCAAGTTCTGCCACTGAAGACCCAGCTGGAGGGCACACAGATAAGGACATCCGTTCACTAGGTGATAAACCCAATGGAAGGTTCCAGCACAGGCAAATGCACAATGTGCTAAGAGGCCTCTGGTGTTTATAACAACGGACACGCTGTCAACCTGGCAGCAACCGTGTGCACACATAACCCCATGCCAAGGGTAGGCCTGACGTCGCTTAATATAGCCAGCCATACCAGAGAAGCAAAATGATAAGCATCTAACTGACTGGATTAACTGACTCTGGGTTTTAAACACATCTAACCGGGAAATGTACAAAAAGGTAATTTGTCAAGTAACAAAGCTTCTGACTTTGAGCACCATAATCGCCACCTGGCCTGAGGCCCACGGCCCCTCACTAACATTAAGGACAGAAGCTCCCAGAGGGTCTCTGGCTTCCATCTGCCTCCCCTGAAGGCCTGAGTGTGCACTCTTTCCGTGAAGCCCTCACTAAGGCTCTCCCGTTCTCAGACTCGGCATAAAGCCAGGGTTCTGCCCTTGGTCGTGCCAGGGGCGGTGCTGGCTCCCTATTCCCCCCTTCCATGTGAGGACCCCTCCCTCTGCTTGCTAGATGAGGAGGCAGCCAGGGTCTCGCCCCCATCTCCAGCACTTTCTCCCATCTCGGGGCTTGTGCTCACACAGACCACAGGAACACAATGCTTAGGCAATAGAGTATCATCGCTGTGAACATCTCTGACTACGACTTGGCCCCAAATCCCCAGGGCCCACCTGACAACGATGGTGCACATGGGAGGCTCCTTTATGTTTCTCTTCCACAAGTGCCATTTCTTCCAGTTGCCACTCGAGTTGTTGATGAGTTTTCTCTTCCACGAGGGCATTCTGCTTGGCTTGGGGGTCAGGCTGATCTCTCTTGACAGCTGGTGTTTTGCCAAGATCCTTTCCAGGCCGGAGAACTCTGGGTCCTCACCTAGTGAGAAGATGAGATGAACACAGATCAGCCCCTTCCCACCTGAGCACAGCAGGTGAACACGGCACTGATCTGAGAGGGAACTTTTTTCTTTTTCGAGGTAGCCCAGGCTGACCTGGAATTCACTATGGGGTCTCAGGCTGGCCTCGAACTCTCCACGATCCTCCTACCTCTGCCTCCCGAGTGCTGGGATTAAAGGCGTGAGCCACCACCCCTGGCTGAGAAAGAATTTATCTGTTGTCTGTGTGTGTCTGTGGGCATGCGTGTGCCATGACATCCATCGAGTGAACAGAGGACAATTTCCAGTTTCCTCCGCTTCCACCTTGGTGGAGGCAGGCTCTCTCATTCCCTGTGGTATTTTCCAAACTAGCTGAACCTGAGCGCTTCCAGGGGGTTCTCTCACCTCTCCGCAGGTGTGCTGGGATTAGAGTGCCCCATAGAGCTTCTAGCTTTTCCAAGAGTTCTGGGGATAAGAACTCAGGTCCTCATATTTACACAGCAAGTGCTTTGCCCACTGAGCCATCTCCCCAGCCTCAACGTTTAGGTCTTAGCTTGGTCTGAAGAAAAAATGGAAGAACGGAGGGAAAACCAGCCAGCCAGGCAGTCTGTCAACTTGTCATTGCTGGGACTAAACACCCGACCAGAAGCAGCTGGTAGATAGAAGGACAGGGCTTCCCTCAGCTTGCAGTCCCAGAGGGTGGAGTCTGCCACGCGCGCCCACTGTCCTGATGTTTTCTGGCCAAGCACATGGGATGCTGGGAGCTCCGAATCCATGAGCCAAAACGCATACTTCCTTCTGAGCTAGTTTCTTTCAGGTATGTTGTCATGGTGACATTGTTTTCTGAAGGTTCTAAGTCAGAGGAAGATAATTTCCAGAGTCCCAGCTCTAAGCAAAATACATATACACATGCAGATAAAAATATATTAGCTGTTTAATCTAAGCCTTCTTTAAGGTACTGAGGCTTTCCTTAGGTAAAGAGTTATGATGGCTGGACCCGCCATAGCACCCTGAAGGGAAGAGGCAAACTTCGTGGAGAGACAGAGTCCTTTCAACCCCTGGGGCATTAGTTTCCTACGACTATTTTAAGAGTACCCCCAAATCAATGGCTTTAAACAACAAATTATTGGAAGGTGTCGGGGGGCCAGGGCCATGCTCTCTGAAAGTGCTGCGGGCAGGGCTTTACCTCATCCTGCTTCCTCTATGGACCAGAAATCCCGGACTCTCTCCCTCTACCCTCACATGACCGGTGTCTTCCTCTCGTAGCCCCTTACAAGACAAGAGACAAGCTGCTTTAAGCACCATCCTTGGACAAGGCTCTGTGGTGAAAAGCACTTGCTGACAAAGCCTGCTGGGCCAAGTTCACTTCCCAGCACCAACGTAAAGCTAACAGATGCATCTGGCATTCGTTTTCAGCAGCAAGAGACCCTGGGACAATACATGTACTTGCAAATAAATTTTTTAAAAAAAATTTATTTATTTGCAAGCAGAGAGATACAAAGAGAGACAGAGAAAGAGAATATGGGTGTTTCAGGGCCTCTACCATTGCAAAGGAAGTCTCCACACATGCACCACTTTGTGCTTCTGGTTTGATGTGGGTCCTGGGGAATTGAACCCAGGTTGTTAGGCTTTGTAGGCAAGTGCCTTAACCACTTAGCCATCTCTCCAGCCCTGCAAATAAGTTTTTATATTAACAAACTCATCCTTCCCCAAGTTGAACCTCACTTGAACGTAATTAATTGTGTCTATGCCCTGTAAAGACCCTATTTCCAAATATGATCACAATCTGGGGAATGGGGTTGAGGCATAGATCTTTTTGAGAGAGACAATTCAATTCCTAATGCCTGGAAATATGCAATGGTAAGGGGCTGGGACCACAGGCTCAAATTTTTTATAATGATTAATTAGTGCCCTTATAAAACCGCTGTGGAGCTGGAGAGATGGCTCAGCTGTTAAGGTGCTTGCCTGCAAAGCCTGAAGACCCAGGTTCGATTCCCCAGTACCCATGTAAAGCCAGATGTACAAAGGGGTGCATGCATCTGGAGGTCTTTTGCAGTGGCTGGAGGCCCTAGTGTGCCCATTCTCTCTCTCCCTCTCTCTCTCTCTCTCTCTCTCTCTCTCATCTTTGCTTGCAAATAAATAAGTAAAAATAAAAATAAATAGTTGGGTTAGAGAGATGGCTCAGAGGTTAAGGCACTTGCCTCCAGTGCCTAAGGCTCTGGGTTTAATTCCCCAGGACCCACATAAGCCAGACCCACAAGGTGGTGGCCCTGGTGCTCTCTCTCTCTCTCTCTCTTTCTCTCTCTCTTTCTCTCTCTCTCTCTGTATCTCTCTGCTTGAAAATGAATAAATAAAATATTTTTAAAAAAAACTAACGGGACGTATTTCCTACTTGGACCATTTCCATCTTTCTACAGGTGCGCCATCTAGGCCCAGAAAAGACTACATAAGTGTGGGGGGCATGAGGAAGGGGTAATGAATCCCCACATGGGGGACCTCCACAGAGCAGAGCTCCTAGCTGGTCAACCTGCAGTGACAGGAAGTTAGTACACCCCAAGATGAAAGTGGGTGCTTTCCCAGCCAGGTGAGGTGGCCCAGGCCTCTAGTCCCAGAGCTTGGGAGTTCGAGTCAGACCCTGCCGCAAGCAGAGCAGAGCACCCTGGCCCTCGCTCTCCCCACGTACAGATCTTCTTGTCTTCTTCGCTTCGGTAGGAGTGCAGGTCTTCCACCAGGCGGTTGGGAAGCAGCTTGTGAATGCTCGAGAACACCTCAAAGGTGTGGCACAGGACTTCAGGCTGGGCATAGTTTTTCGGCTCCAGTGGGACTTTCTGGACAGGAGCGGTGGCTTTGGCAGCTTCCACGGCAGCGGCTGGTGGCATGGGGAAGGATGAACCGAGCTCCAAGGGTAGCTGGGGGCTCACGGTGCTTCCTCCAGGCTGGCTGCCATCCGTCTCCGGCCTGCTGGTCTCTAAGCCCCTGAATTCTGAGCATCACAATGGCCCGAGCCTCAGCCTGGAACCCCGAGCCTCAGCAGGGCAAGCTGCCCATGGAGGTGACCTGCCAAGGCTCTCCGGGATTTTCCACAGAAACGCCAGCGTCCTGTCTGGATAGGAGGGAAGCACTTTCCTGAAGAGAAGGGAAGGAGGAAGAATGTGCGCACAGGCTCGTATTGGCCCACCTGGCACCTCCCAGTAGCCTGGCACCCGTTGCATAGTTAACCCTCCACGGTCCGACGAGGTCTCTGCAGCCCTGAGTCAGGACCCCATGGTCCCCAGCTAAGGAAATGTCCAGATTAACACAGGTAAGGCGTCCAGGCGCTTGATCCTCTCTCCAGATGAACAATGAGGAAATTAGTCAATAAGCAAAAATGCTCAGGTCGGGATTTTTCGGTAGAATTTGTCCTCACTGTGGACCAGGGAGAAAGGACAGCAGGGGTGGTCAGTAACCATCCCGGGTGGTCAGTAATCATGAAACCTAACGGCCCACCCCAAGACGAGCAGGATCCATCCACAACGTGGGCACAGACGTAGATAAGAGGGTTGGTCAGAGGGCTCCACCAGCCAGCCAGGGATCCCGCCTCCCTGTCACTCCTCGGGGCTCTGAACTGGCCACAGGGGAGAAAGCTGAGGATCCGGCAGGAACAGAAGCCGGGCCCTCTTGGCAGCAGCTGCTGGGGTCTGCTAGCTTCTTCTTTTTTCTTAAAAGGCGTGTGCCACCATGCCAGGCTCAATATAGTTTATTTATTTATTTGCAAGCAGAGACAGAAGAGAAAATGCGTGTGCCAGGGCCTCCATCCGATGTAAACAAATTCCAGATGCATGTGCCGCTTTGTGCATCTGACTTTATGTGGGTACTGGGGAATCAAACCCAAGTCATTAGGCTTTGCAGGCAAGCACCTTAACTGCTGATCCATCTCTCCTGCCCCCATAGTTGTTTTTAAATGACATAACTGGGCTGAAGAGATGGCTTAGCGGTTAATGCATTTGCCTGCAATGCAGAAGGACCAGAGTTCAATTCCCCAGTGCCCATATAAAGCCAGATGCACAGGAGTGTGTCTGGAGTTCGTTTGCTGTGGCTGGAGGCCCTGGTGTGCCCATTCTCTCTCTGTGCCTCTCTCTCTCTCTCTCTCTCTCTCTCTCAAATAAATAAATAAAATATTTTAAATAACATAACTACACCATATCTGTGTCCAAAACTGGAAAAAAGAAATTCTACTTTTTTGCTTTCAGTTGCAAAATAAACAAAAAGATATGCAAACATATTGGAAATGTTTCATAAAATGAACAGAAACCACTTGGACACAACATGGTTCTTATATGTGTGTTTTTTGCCAGAGAAGGGCATTGACGGGGAAAGGAGGGAAGGATACACTGGAGACATGATATTTCTCCCAAGCAAAGTTGAGTACATTACTTTAGACCTTCGTTTTCATACACAGAGTAAAACAAAACCGTGTTAGAAATCATTCCATGTGGGGCTGGAGAGATGGCTCAGCAGTTAAGGCACTTGCCTCCAGTGCCTAAGGCCCCGGGTTCAATTCCCCAGGACCCACATAAGCCAGACCCACAAGGTGGTGGCCCTGGTGCGCTCTCTCTCTCTCTCTCTCTCTCTCTCTCTCTCTCTCTCTCTCTCTCTCTCTGCTTGAAAATGAATAAATAAAATATTTTTTTAAAAAAGAAAGAAATCATTCCACATGCTAAAGAAGTGATCTCTTACAACTCTATTTCAACGAGCTTCTTTACATGCAGGACAAATTGGCGTATTTTGTAACTAAACATGATGAGTTTGCATTTGGTGAGCGCAGAGCCAAAATAAGCAAAGCCAAGACCCAGGACTCTTCCCTGCAGCCAAGAAGGAGGGCCCAGCAGCCCTTTCCAAGGCCGCGCTTGGGCAGCTAGGGAAGCGGGAGGCTTCATTCTGGGCTCTCCCATCGGAAAGCAGTTTGAAGGGAGGCCACATTTCTGAGCATGCTCAGTGAAGGACTATATTTAAGGGCATGATTTAAGAAGGATAGATGACAGACATATTTTTGGACATGCTTAGTTCAAGGTCATAGCATGCTAAGCTTGTGACATAAAGTTTTAGCAGAAAATACAGAAAACGATACTTTTAAGGGGCACCAGTACAGGAGTGTGGCCTACTGGCGCCTACCTTGTTGACAGGCTAACAATGTGTTCATTGTTGCTATTAATAGCAACTGATGAATTGTTCGTAGCTAGCTGAAGCTTCTTGGATGTGACAATTATTATCTTTGTAAAAATAGATTATTATCAAAAAGACACAAATGCAGAGAAAGGGAACTCTGAATTTCCCTTTTATTGTGGCGAATGTAAATTAGCACAGCCATTATGAAAAATAGTTATGGGAATTCATCAAAAAAAATAATAAAATAGGGGGCCAGGCGTGGTGGCGCACGCCTTTAATCCCAGCACTCGGGAGACAGAGGTAGGAGGATTGCCGTGAGTTCGAGGCCAACCTGAGACTACAGAGTGACTTCCAGGTCAGCCTGGGCTAGAGCGAGACCCTACCTCGAAAAAACTAAAAAATAAAAAAAATTAAAATAAAATAAAATAGGGCTGGAGAGATTGCTTAGCCATTATCATTTCTCTCTCTCTCAAATAAATAAATAAAATATTTTTTAAAATTAAAATAGAAAACTATAGATCCAGCCACGTCACTAGTGGGTGTGTAGCAAGGGAAAGAAGACCCTCATGTTGAAGACACATCTGAGACCTCCACCTTCACTGAAGTGCTGCTCAGAATAGCAAGAATATGGCGTTGGGGGGCTGGAGAGATGGCTCAGCGGATAAGGCACTTGCCTCCAGTGCCTAAGGCCCTGGGTTCAATTCCCCAGGACCCACATAAGCCAGACCCACAAGGTGGTGGCCCTGGTGCTCTCTCTCTCTCTCTCTTTCTCTCTCTCTCTCTTTCTCTCTCTCTGTGTTTGAAAATGAATAAATAAAAATATTTTAAAAATTAAAAAAAAAGAATATGGCATTGGCCTAGATGTCCAACTGTCCATCAGTAGATGAACCATAAGGAAAATATTGGACATTACAATATTATCCTGCCATACATTTTATTTTTAAATAAACTTTAGATGACTATATACCCAGGTATACACATATATACATATGCACATATATATTTGCGTGGTTGGTTTTGCTTTTTCTCTCACTCTAGCCCAGGCTGGCCTGGAACTCAGCGATCCTCCTACCTCGGCCTCCCTCCCGAGGGCTGGGATGGAAGGCGGCCACCAAGACGCCCAACTTGGTTTTGCTGTGTGTAATGAAGAAGACGTGTGGGAATCCATCTCTCTAATCATGCTGTGTGTTGGGGGGACCCGGCCGAGGTGGGAGCTGACGGCCCTGTGGTCTCCCTCCAGCCAGCTGGGCTCAGCCCGCGCACTGTCTTAGCTGGAGCAAAGATTTTCATTTTCACACCGCCTGGCGGTCCACTTGCTTCCAGCACTGATCCCTCAGCGCAGCAGGCAGGACGCTGGCCTGTTTCTCCAGGTAGGGGGTCTTCCTTCACGCACAGATCTCGGGTAACTTCGTTTTCTGTTTCCAAGAGGACTCCTGTTTCTCCAAAGCCCCGTCCCCTGCCCGCCGGCCAGCTGGGCGCAGGCGACGAGGTCAGCTGGCTTCCCGAGGGCCACGTGTTCAGCAATGTGCACAGAGGGAAGATCTCCAAGTTCCTCAAGGGAAGCGTCCTGAAGAGAGTGTTCGGCTCCCAGCAGACCCTGTGGCAGGGCCCCGAGGCCCACAAAGAGGATCCCGGCCTCACCTTCCCTGACGGCAGACAGTAAGTTCAAAGATGGCCAAGTAGACCAAAATGCCAGCCGAGCCTTGGCCTGGGAGGAGCAGGAAGGCCGCTGAGGTCACACAGACCGAGGGGGTGGCGGGCAGGACGGAGAGTTCAGTCACAGACATCGGATGCAGAATTTACTGATGTGCGCATTTATCGTAAATACGTCACCATTATTAGGCTTTGGACAAGGTCACCTTCCAAGTGAAAACACTAAGGTTAATCGTTAAAATAAAACTTTAAAGTAGAACGCCGGGCGTGGTGGCTCACGCCTTTAATCCCAGCACTCGGAGGCAGAGGTAGGAGGATCGCAGTGAGTTCAAGGCCACCCTGAGACTACAGAGTGAATTCCAGGTCAGCCTGGGCTAGAGGGAGACCCTACCTCGAAAAAAAAAGGAAAAGAGAATCTTGGAATTTTAGAGGATTTACAAGTCTCAGAGGTTCTCTAAGGGACCCAGAATCGGTTCCAGTTCCGAAACAGAAGGAAAAGGCAGAAGCATAAAGATGAGAGATGTGTGTGCCAGATACATGAAATCTGCACGATTTTCACACGCGCGCACACATTGATACAGTTGCTGTCTCCACAGGGGAGGGAAATCTTCCGCCCAGATATATCTGTAGAAGAGATTCCCTGTTTATCAATTGAGAAAAGTTATTTACTATTTCTGTAGTTGGGGCTTCTTATTTACAAAATAGTAACTAGTCATAGTTGTTTCTCTGGGTTATTAAACAGGCTAATTCATATTACATGTTCAGCAAGGGCTGGAGAGATGGCTCAGCAGTTAAGGCGCTTGCCTGTAAAGCCTAATGACCCGAGTTCGATGCCCCAGTGCCCACAAAAAGCCAGATGCACAGATCTGGAGTTTGTTTGCAGGGGCTTGAGGCCCTGCCCCCCCATTCCCTCTATATCTCTTCTCTCTATCTCATTCTGCTTGCAAATATATATATATATATATATATATATATATATATATATATATATATATAATGTTCAGCAATGTGGCATACCATATATTCTGGCAACCATTTTTTGCAGTAATTTAATTCAAACATTTTCTGGATGGAATAAGAGAGGCGTTGGCTTTCGGGGTGTTGGGAAGGCAGTGAGATATTGCAAAAGAATAACCGCCATGTAAACAAGGGGCTTTAAGCAAGTCAGTATAATTCAATCCAAAATAGCGATCCTGGCATGGTTAAGTGTTTATAAACAGCCAGGAAGGTGGCACGTGACCTTAGCACTCTAAGACTTAGGTTTAGCATTTGAAAACTCCAAACAAAACCAGGGAAGGGATGGGAGAGCAGGGTTAGTGTTGGGAAGGTTAAGAAACGTGTCCTGGAGGAAAGAGTGTCTGGGACATCCTGGAACCTCTGACCCAGGTCAGGAAAGGAGGGTTTATGAGCCGTTACTTCGAGGCTGCAGAGTTCAGAGTTTCTTCTTTTCTTAAAAAAATATTTTATTTATTCATTTTCAAGCAGAGAGAGAGAGAGAGAGAGAGAGAGAGAGAGAGAGAGAGAGAGAGAGAGAGAGCGCGCACCAGGGCCACCATCTTTTGGGTCTGGCTTACGTGGGTCCTGGGGAATTGAACCTGGGGCCTTAGGCACTGGAGGCAAGTGCCTTAACCGCTGAGCCATCTCTCCAGCCCCAGAGTTTATTCTTTAGGCATTGGTAGAGTAGCTGATGGAGCTGTGTGTCAGAGCTGCTGGGGAACAGTGTGAGGAGGGCAGCACCCAGCCAGAAGCTGCAGGAACCAGCCCCCCCCCACTCCCTCCAGAGATGGGCTGCCTCCTTCACACTGGGGATAAAGGGAAGTTGAAAGGACCCACGCGCCAGACTCTGGGCTGCAGGAAGACACGCAGGAAGGAACACAGCGCATTAAGAACTAGTGTGTCGGGCTCTGGGTTCAATTCCCCAGGACCCACATAAGCCAGACACACAAGGTGGTGGCCCCGGTGCTCTCTCTCTCTCTTTCTCTCTCTGTCTCCCTCTCTCTGTATTTCTTTGCTTGAAAATGAATAAATAAAATATTTTTAAAAAAAGAACTAGTGTGTCAGCCAGGTGGGGTGGCACACTTTTAATCCCAGCTCTGAGGAGGTAGGAGCATCACTGTGAGTTCCAGGACACCCTGGCGCTAGAGAGTGAGCTCCAGGTCAGCCTGGGCTAGAGAAAGACACTATCTTAGGGGGGGGAAATAGTGTATTTCAGTGCTTAGTGAACCTTTTTAGGGTTCAATAGTGTTATCAACAAAGGCTTCAAAGCAAAATCAAACAAAAACGGAAAAGAAAAGGCTCACAAGAGTTTCTCCTCAAATGTCAATGTTTTTATTATAAAGAATAACTGATATTACTAGTAGCCATTTACTTCCATATGGAATTTGTTTAATTAATTCGCACGTGTGTGGGAATGCCAGGGTCTCTTCTGGCTGTGAAGAAATGCCTCTCCAGCTTTATGTGGGTCGTTAAGAAATTGACCCTGGGTTGGCTTTGCAAGCAAGCGTTTTTCCTTAACTGCTGAGCTATCTCCCCGGGCCTTGGCTTTATTTTGTTTAAAATTGCTTTATTTATATCAAACTGTTATGGAAAGACATTTAGATGTATACCGGCATGTATATATACATATAATTTGCATGTATATTTAGGTTTTTTCCCCCTATTCAATTAATTTGTGGAATTGGTAAGAGATATGTATTTCCTGTGAGGCTACAATAATATCAGGCTCTCGCTCTACATGGATCCTGGACAGGGGACGAAAGAAAGCCCTGTTCTTACGTTTGATCTGTGTGTGTGTGTGTGTGTGTGTGTGTGTGTGTGTGTGTGTGTGTTCTCCTCTGGAGGCTGCAGGGCAACTTTGGGTGAGGGTCCTCATCTTGCACCCTGTCAGGGGCACGGTCTCTCTGCTGTAAACCTGGCCTGGGCCAGGCTAGCTACCCCAGAGCATTCGATTCTCCCGCCCACCCAGCCTAGTCTTAAGGGATTGACAGTCACTAGCTACGCTTTACATGGTGCTGGGGTCTGAACACTTAGGACTCCCCAGAGCCATCTTCCCAGAAAGACAGGTAACTGACCTGAAACTGACTTGAAACTGACCTGGGGGGGTGGGGGGTTGCCCTTGCCTGCTCTCAGCAGGGTTATGCTCTTCCATTTTAACTATTTAATGTATTCCTATTATAGGCATAAATAAAACTTGATATATATCGTTTAGGGCACGTAGAGCGCAAGGCATCCAGGTCACTGCCTCAGAAGGCCAGGGAAGGGCCTAGAAGCCGCAGGGCTCCCAGAAGGAAAGAGGGGGTCCAGGATTGAGGGGAGGCCCTGGGGACACCCAGAGACCTCAGAAGTCTGCCAGGGCCTGGAGGGCAGACTCAGGTGGCCGCGAGGGGCCCCGAGGGCAGCTGTGACCCTGTCGACGTGCATCCAGGGGCCTCGGGTGGAACCCGGAGCCACCGACCGACCACTGATGGGCCGGTCCGACCACTGCTCCTGCCCCTGCCCCTGTGCCCCTGTCCCTGTACCCCTGCCCCTGCTCCTGTGCCCCTGCCCCTGTGCCCCTGCCCCTGGCCCTGCCCGGGCGCCAGGTGGTCCTCAGCGCCCTCTCCCGCAGGGAGGCCCAGGCCCTGCCCGCCCTTGCCGGGATGCTGGCTCAGGACGACTCCCCGGAGGACACCTGGGCCTCAGGAGCCGGAGCCAAGGGGTAAGAGTCCTGCAGGGAAGGGGACCCCTCTCCTGAGGGCCCTGTGCCACCCTCCACCTCCATCCCAGCACCCACACTCCATCCCCTGCACTTGACCTTAACCATAGTGGGGACTCCAGACCCCAGAATAATGGGATGTGGAAAACGTTGCCTTTCAGTGTGTCTGAAACATGCATGGAGTTCTTGCCCGGCCTGTATGTAAGGTTACCTTGCTTTCAAGTGGAATTTGAATAATTACAAACGGGCTTGGGCCCTGTCTTCTAAGTTCTAGATAATTCACACCCCCCCCCCCCAAATTGGTCAGCTATGTCACGGGTGACTTTCACGTCTAATTAGATCTTACGACTTATTTTGTCTATACCTATTTTGTGGTATAGTTTTCCCTTTGTTTCGGGTTGGTTTCATACGGCTACACCCCTCCTCCACTGCCCTCACACCCCTTTCTGCCTTCTAAGCTTTTGTTGGTCCTTATGATGGGGGAATGGGCAGGAATGGCACCCAGAACTACCCTCCCAGCCCCTCTAAATATGTTTTCTTAACGTTTATATGGAGAGTCAAAACTCGGGCTTTCTTTTCTATAAATGTTGAACCTGAGCCCAGCGTGGTGGCACACGCTTTTAATCCGAGCACTTTGGAGGAAGAGGTAGGAGGATCGCCCTGAGTTCCAGGCCAGTCTGAGCCTACATAGTGAATGCCAGGTCAGCCTGGGCTAGAGAGAGACCCTACCCTGAAAAATCAAAAAAGTTAAAATAAATGTTGAACCTACGAGTAAGTGTGCTGTCCCACGACCTGCACAGGGCTGCCAGGGGACAGAGGAGCAACTCCAGCCACATGGGGAGAAGAAATGGTGAGAACCGAGGCACCAGCCTGCAGGCGCCTGCGGACTCCCAGGAGGTATGGCCACTGCTCCCACTGCGAGGCACACTGCCCGCTGGTCACTGTGGAGAGAACCTTGCTGCTTTCTGAACAGAATGGAGCGTCCCTTTGGAATATCTGGGTAGCAATTGGAAAATTTTGATTTCTCTTATAAGAGGGAAAATTGGCGTCTCTCCAACTCTCAAAAACATCTCCAATCAGACTATGCTCACTTTTTTTGAGAGAGAGAGAAAGAGAACGGGTGCGCCAGGGCCTCCCAGCACTGCAGGTGAGCTCTGGCCCCTTGCGTGCCCAATGCTCCACTCTGGGCCTGACTTCAACCCAGGATGGCAGGCTTTCGCCGCTGAGCCATCTTCCCAGCCCATCTTATTTTAAAAGTTTCGAAAACCCATGTTTCTCTATTTTTAAACCAAGTTATTGTAACGACTTTCCATTTGCAGAGTAACAAGCTGGCGATGGTTGAATAAGAGAAACCTGTGGGCTTCCTCCTCAGAAGTGGATTGTCTGTCTGGGGGGTACAGATGGGGGGATCATAAAAGTCTATGTCTGCCATATTTTACTAAAACATGTAAAACTGTGCACTTGAGCCTTTTAGAATTTCTTAGCACTAATTTTATCCTTAAAAAAATATTGTTTTAGAATCTACCTCAGTGGCACTTGGATTCAGAGGTCCTCATTCCTGAAAATCCGGGCCTCTCACCAGGGAGAGATAGTGCAGCCGGTGGTAAGACGTCCTGGCTCGAGGCCTGCATACTGGAGAGTTGATTATAGTAAAGGGTTGTTGTTGGTTTTTTTAAAATTTATTTTAACCTGTTTTATGTAACTATTAATTGTCTTCTTTTATACAAATTCTTTCAGGAAAAATTAACAAGGTAAGGATATTTGGTTTAAAATAATTCATAAAATGTACTGCTTACAGTTATCTGCATATTCTTTAAAATTTTTTCTTCCACAAAAATTAAAGCTTTAAATTTGATATCTGCAGGCATTAAAAGAAGCCAAGGCCTTTAACTGTGGTACAGGATTACAAACTGGTCATTAAATTACTACTTTCAATGGGCCCAGTGGTACGGTCCTGTAATCCCATGTACTTGGGAGCCTGGGGCAGGAGATGGCAAATTCAAGGTCTTCCTGGGCTACAGAGTGAGACCCTGCCTCAAAATAAAAGTAAAAACATGGCTGAAGATACTGCTTCGTGGTACCGTGCTTGTCTACCATGTGCAAGCTTCTAGTTTCCATCCAGAATATTGCAAAAAGGATTTGATTACATTGACTGTCGCTCAGTAGAAACGCAAACTGCCATTGCCCTGTTCCTAGCCTTTCAAAGAGGGAAGTCATTTCAGCCCTCGGGTTCCATGAGGCAGTGACCTGTGAAACTCCTCTTTCAATTACCCTTTTGAAAAATCTAAATCCTGAACACTTAGCTGTAAGAGAAAAATAGTATGAGTGGTGGGATGGAGAGGTAGCTCTGTGGCTAAAGGCCCAGTCTCTCTCTCTCTCTCTCTCTCTCTCTCTCTCTCTCTCTCTCTCTCTCTCTGTAAGTAAACAAAAAATAATATTAGTATCCAAGTCTTTTTGTTTTATTTATTTATTAGAGAGAGAGAGAGGCAGACAGAGAGAGAAAGAGAGAATGGGCACAATAGGGCCTCCAGCCACTGCAAATGAACTCCAGACACATGTGCCCTCTTGTGCATCTGGCTTTACATGGGCACTGGGAAATCGAACTCAGGTCCTTCTGCATTGCAGGCAAAAGTCTTAACCGCTAAGCCATCTCTTCAGCCCAGTATCCAAGTCTTATTAGTGCTCAGTTGGAATTAATAGATACTAATTTCTGCTGAAACAAACAGATAAGGCTCTGTAGAAGGGACTGGACTTCATGTTCCTGGGTTAGAGCAGTGACTATGCGTTCTTAGAACAGAGCAGGAAAACAGCTAGGCTCTATTTAAAAGGCTTCTGTTGTCTCGTAGAACCATCTGGAAAGCCAGGAGGAAGAGCTGCTGCTGGAGCTTCCTTTGTCAGAGAAAGTTCCCTGCAGGATACAGGTGGGTTCTACTCACCACACTTGAACCATTATTTTCCAAACTCGGAGTGTCTAAAACGCTGCCCATGATTTTTGTATTAGCAGAATAGTAACCAAAGGATTTTTCAGTTTTGGACTTATTCCCATGAGGAAAACACCATGGACACCAGGTGAGAAAACAGTTTTAATGCCGCACTGAAATAAATAGAAATACAGATGACTTAGATACTTGAAACACAATGACTAGCCCCCCCCCCCCGGAAAAAGAACTGTGTAAGTAAAGGAAATGATAGAAATGCACTGTAAAAATAGCAAGTGGGCCAGGGGGGTTCAATCCCCCAGTGCCCATGTAAAGTGGCACGTGTCTGGAGTTTGTCTGGAGTTCGTCTGCAGCGGCTGGAGCCCCTGGCACACCCACTCCTCTCATTCCCTCTCTGGCAAATAAATAAATTACAAAAGCAGGAGGCACCAGACAGCACAAGACAGCCAGTGTTGTATAAATTACACCGAGGCTTAGATGGACGGGAAAGGAGCTGTGGCAGGAAAGCCCTCACATTTTATGTGCCAGGAGGGACTTCAGCCCCGGCTCTAACGCACTGCGCTTTCACGCCAGTCTTCTGTTGTCAACACCCCTGCTTTACAGACGAGCACACTGAGGTCTAGCAACAGCTTGCCCAAGGTCTCCCAGTTAAGTGTGTGTCAAGCCAGGGTGTGGATGCGGCCTGGTGTTCGGTTCTGGAGTTCTTATCACACTGCACCTGGATCCTCAACCTTACTTTTCAATTCTCAGTGACGGTGTTACCAGTTCGACTGTTTCCTTTGATAAACAATATTTCATTTGCATGGATAGATGGAGACGCCAGGGCCTCCTGCCACTGCGAACTCCAGATGCACGCTATACTTTGTGCATCTGGCGTCATGTGGGTGCCGGGGACGGAATCCCGGCTATCAGGCTTTGCAGGTGTCTTTAACTGCTGAGCCCTTGACTGCTTAACGGGCACTGCTTCATCACTTTATCTACAATGTATTGCAGCGAATGTGCATCCGGGTCTCTTTAGTCCGTGTGTTACAACCGAGTGGCTCTTGGTAGCCATCATCTCCTGGTCAGAGAACTTGTCTGAGGCCCAGAGTAGAGCTTACCTTATGTTAAAATCACATCACTCAGGAGGCAGAGGTAGGAGGATCACCATGAGTTCAAGGCCACCCTGAAACTACATAGTGAATTCTAGGTCAGCCTGGGCTAGAGAGAGACCCTACCTTGAAAAACAGAACAAAACAACAAGGGAAGGCAAGATGTGTGGAAGGGACATTGGCACACGAATGTTCCCAGGGAAGGCCGGTGCTGCTTTCATGAGATGGCGTCCATGTTGTCCAGGCTGGACAAGCTCCTGGGCTCAAGCCATCCACCTGCCTGTTTCCTGAGTGCTGGGTCTACAAGTGAGGAGCACCTGTTACCTGTTCTTGAGTTATCTTAAAAACAGACCACCTGGGCTGGAGAGATGGCTCAGAGTTAAGGCGCTTGCCTGGATTCCCCAGTGCCCATGTAAAGCCAGATGTACAACGTGGCACATGCATCTGGGGTTCGTGTGCAGTGGCTGGAGGTCGGTCTCCTCTCTCTTCTCTCTGTTTCTGCTTGAAAAAAAATCTAATTAGAGGGATGAAGAAATGGCTTAGCAGTTAAGGTGTTTGCCTGCAATACAGAAGGACCTGAGATCGATTGATTCCCCAGTGCCCATATAAAGCCAGATGCACAAGAGGGCGCATGCATCTGGAGTTCGGCAGTGGATGGAGGCCCTGGCACACCTCTCTCTGTCTCTGTCTCTCTCTCTTGTCTCAAAAAAATTAATTAAAAAAAATCTAATTAGAAACTTGGTATTCTGTGGCCTGGCCTTTCCCTGTCACTTTTCTGTGTTTGCAGTGTTATTTTAATATAGTGCTTAGAAATGTTACCCCTAAAAATACATCATTAAAAGAAAATTACTAGGGACTGTATTTGGGACAATATTTTATATAATAATAAAAATATTTTACTTTTGTTTGAGAGAGATGAGAGAGAGAGAAAGAGGCAGACAGAGAGAGAATGGGTGCTCAGGACCTCTAGCCAGTGCAAACTCCAGACATATTCGCCACCTTGTGCATCTGGCTTTCTGTGGGTACTGGGGAAACGAAGTCTGGTCTTTCTGCTTTGCCTAAAATGCTAAACCATCTCTCCAGCCCTTTGGGACAATTTTTGTTTGAAAGACATTGTTTTCTTTTTTCTTTTTTAGATTTAAGGTGGGGTCTTGCTCTAGCCCTGGCTGACCTGGAACTCACTCCATAGTCCCAGGCTGGCCTTGAACTCACAGCGATCCTCCTACCTCTGCCTCCATCAGGCCTGGTTTAACATAGAAGTCTTTGTTAAGAGACCTGCATATATTCTAAGTTTCCTTTTATCTAGTACACATTTCACTGTGACTTCAACGATTGGATATTCTCGTTTTTAGAGGTAAATAACCGCATGCACAATATAGGAAAGCAGACATAATTAACTGCTTTTAGTGCTACCCATTCCTACATCTAGGGAACCTACCCTAAAGATGTGCTCATACAGAGGAACGGCCAGTGTTTTAATGCATATTTTACTTTATATAGTGGTATCTAGTGAGGGCATATTTGGAAATTAACACTCGTCTTAGGAAGTTAAATGTTGGAAACTAAACATTAACCAATCTTTGATAAACATTGAGCTTAATTAATAGCATTTTAATTCTAGTGGACAAAACACTCATTCATTAAATTATTTTTTAAAGGAAATCCCCAAAGTTTTGGGAGGAAAATGGCTTCAGTGTCACCGACATTCCTGTGAGGCTCCTGTCGTGGAGGCACTCAAGCACCTGGGACAGTGAGTACGCCGGCTCCCACGCTGGGCTCCCAGTGCCCTCGGGGCTCTGCTGGCCCTACGCCGACGGCGATTTCCTTAAAGACACAAGTGAGTTTCATATGGACTCTTGCTCAACTGCACAAAACAACATCGGAGACCCTTTATCTGCTCCAAACTGGAATTTGAAATATGCCAACAGCAACGTCGAAGAAAACGTGACAGACGAGAGTGACTTATCGGAAAATGAGAAAATCAACGATACTTTGCTCGGCTATCTCCAAACCATGGAGCTGAGCTTAAAGCCAGAAAGAGTAGAGGACGTGGAGGGATCCTTCACCGAGGAACCCAGGGAGAGCTTCGTCTACGCCGACTTTCTGCCGGCCCCTTTCAACGCGCTGGACTTGCACAAGTTCGCTCTCTCCAAGTGTGAGAACTGGAAGGCAGCCGTGGGCCCTCCAGAAAGTTCCATGGAACAGCTCATAACTCGTTTGCTGGAACTGGAAAGATTACAACATATGACCATTCAGAAAGAGAGGCCAAGACTGCAGAGCACTTTTTGTCCTCAAGGGGTTCTGGAACGACCCTCTTCCTCCAAAGCCACCGCCTCGAAAACCAGGCAGCCCAAACCTCCCGACCCGTCGACTCTGCAGACATCCAGTGCAGAGAAAAGTCGAGAAGAGAGGAAGAACGGTGGTTCTGGCAAGCCGGAGCCCAACGCTTCCAGGTTGGGCAAAGGGAGAATGAGCTCCAGGCCAGCCCTCAAATGTCCCTCTACCGTGAAGCAGATGGCCGCGAGTCACGACGAGCCCAAGGCCCCCCGAAGCTCCTGCCAGGAGCTCCTGCCCAAGCCTGCGCCTGTGCAAACTGCTCAACCACTGGTTAAGATGGTCTCCACCAGATGCCTCCCACCAAGGTCCCCAATGCTGGTGTCACCCATTCCCTTGTCTTTCCCTGAAAATCAGAGGGAAGAAGTCAAGGCCCCAAGGAACAAAAAGAAGCTTCCCCGAAAAAGCATCCTAGTGAACAAGCCGTTGTACATCCAGAAGCTGAACTGCCTGTCGCCTTCCTTCATCGCCAAGGGCAAGTGCTCACCCATCGACCAGAAGTAACGTTCCTGGCGCACACACATCCAAGAGCCCAGCCACGGTGTGGTCATCACTGAGATACAGACGCTGAAATAAACCCCCACCTCTACTCCACCAACGCTCCCCGTGACGTGGGGGCTTGTGAACGTCACTGCTGACGTCTGTGCACACATCAAGGACGCCAGGCTTTTGCACGTTGTATTTCAAGTGTTTTACTTAGTAAACCAAATGATCCGATTCATCGGCTTTGTTTTTCAGCAAAATCCCAACATCAATAAATGGTGTGACTTGCGCTGTTGCGGTCACGTTACTGACAATGTGCCACTTAAGAGTAAGCGTGTAGCTCCCCTGCTGACCTGGAGTCCTTCCACCCTGGTAGGTACCTTTTCCCTCCCCTTCTCCATCTCCACCTTAGGGCATTTTCTTGGCCCTTCCAAGTTAAAGCCATTTTGCAAAGTGAATACACCAAAGCCTCACCTTCCAAATCCTTTGAAACCTTTCCTTTCCTCATACACGGAGCACAACACCGATCTTTGAGTTCACGTAGAGGCTTAGGTGTGAAATCAGCCTTTTGCCCCTCAGGCCCTTTTAAAATGTTGGAGGAAAATGAAGGCGGTGGTCCACTTGGCAGCCCAAAGCTCGTGTTGCCAGAAACGTTTCCACGCTGGTCCCGCAGGTGCACTGAGGCTGGCCCTGGGAGCCCGGGCCTGTGGCCACGCACCCGTCCAGCCCAAGCTGTCTCAGTGCAGGCGCTTCCTGGACGCCAGGTTTGGGTGTTTGGGGCTACTGTGTGCTTTGGAATGAAGCATGTTAAACATGTACCCGAAGCTGACAAATGGACCAGATGGGTAGGACCTAGACAAAGGCTCAAACTGCCGAGATGATGGCAGGGCAGGCAGGGTAGGGTAGCATAGGGAGGGTGGGCAGGCAGGGCAGGATAGGGTAGGGTAGGATAGGCAGGGCAGGGAGGATAGCGAGGATGGACAGGGTAGAGTAGGGCAGGGTAGGGAGGGTTGGCAGGGCCAAGTCTTGCTTGCTGCAAAAGGCAGTGTGAATCCACTGAAGGTTTTCTGTTGGGAGGGGAGACTGTTAAAATGAACTAACATTTGGGTCTAAGCCAACTCAAGCCACTATTCCCAAAGGAAGCATCTAAAATTTAAAACAAAGTAATGTTCCAGAAAATGTCGATTAACCCAGCCTGCTCCTCAGCCCCTCCCTCCCTAAGGAGGTTGTCTTCAGGTAAAGCACAGACCACTCTTCCTGCCCACAGCACTCCCTCCTCAAGCAACACAGCTGCATACCCTCAGATGCCCTGGCCCCAAGGTCACGTGAGGTCAGAGATCATGATGTTCCTGTCCCCTAGCAGGGGCCTTGACAAAGCTCATCAAAGCCCCACCCCCCTGCTCTTACCATCACCCTCCAATCTTGTTTTGCATGTGCTTCTTGTTTAAAAAAAGCTGAAAACATCTTAAAGATCAGAGTGAGCAGGCAGGGTAAGAGCCCAGCGTGTCAGGTTCCAAGTGTGAGCTGGCATTTCTACAGCTGGAATGGATGGAACCAGCCCTGAAGGTAAAGCTTTGCGACCATTTCAGTGTCTGTGAGGAAAACCACAGTGGTCCTGTTTCTGAGTGTAGGTTGCCCAGTGCTAAGTGGTCCTTTAGGACATTTCCGTCCACATCCTTCCTTGTCTGAAATCTTGTGAGGAGTCCCGCTAACTTGAGCCCACCGGCCCTAGCCACATTTGAGCACAGGTCACTTTTCAAACACATCTGTAAGAAAAATGGTGCTCATAACTTAAATATGAAATGCCAAACTCAAAGAAAAAGATCAGCAGACAACATGGTACCAAGAGACATACTTTATTAAGCTTCCTAATAAGTTGTTGGGAACACGGGCTGCTAAAATACAAGTTACAATTCAAGTGACACCAGACAGTTAGGATGAACACACACGGAGCACTCTCAGACAGCAGCTTCCGCATCTTGATCACTAAATGGAAAGGTTCTTCAGAAGAACAGTCCCTTACCCTATATACAGAAGAAGAAAAAGTAAGGATGCCACCATGTCCCAAAATAACTGCATAACATTTTAGTCAATTTTGTGTACATCATCAACATGTAAAAATACAAATGAATTAGCAGTGAACATCCATGGAGAAGAACTCATGTTGACTATGTCTCTCTGAGTGCCTGACCTATGTCTCAGAGCCGAGTCTGCTTCCCTTGCAAGGCTGCGTCTCTCCCTGAGCAGCCGCAGCTGGGCTCTGTCTAGACACTGGCGATTTGGGCCAAGCAGGCAAGGGATGCAAACCAGGGAGGCTACCGCATCACATCTCACCAACTTTACCACACCAGAAAATATGTATTCTGCAATGTAAAAAGGTCCTGAGTACTTGTTTTTGTTAGAAAAAAAGTAGTGATTATAGTGGCAAGATAAAAATGCAATGTTTTAATTTTTAAAACAAAACAGCTATGCAAGTAGAGCGATGCGAGATAAGCATGCAGGTGGTGGTGATTAACAAGCTGAAGGGCGACCACAAATGCAGGGCGGGTCACTTAGAACAAGATGCCCCTCCTGTGCTGAGGCCTGGTAGAAGACAGCGTCCCCAGCTGAGAAAACCCACCCCGTTCTGGAGGGCTCCTGAAGATCCTATTGACTCAAGCCCGAGCAGCATGTGCTGTACTTCTCACCAGATCACTGCTGGAGAACTATCGCCCATTCAGAAACCTGAGAGCAGGTTTGTTGAAAAGGATCATCCAGTAGATAACTTTAATCTAATGGACCATGTCGGCAAAATGATTGTGTGTGTGTGTGTGTGTGTGTGTGCGTGCACGCACATGTGCACACACATTTACAGTCATTTCAAGTCATGAATCACCGAGTTTGAAAAACCAGGAGGACCACCCTTCTCATGATGTTACAAAGCCAGGTCACTAAAGGTAAGTTGGGAAACAGCTATTAAAAAAACTGAACAGTGTCCTTAAAATTCCAATTTACTATTTCACATATTTAAAGACAAGGATGACCTTGGAAAATACATTTTGGAGGAAAAAACCCCAAACAACCGGGGTCTCTCGTAGCCCAGACTGGCTCGTTACTCCTGACTCTCTTCCTGCTCCGCTATCTGCTGGGTTACAGGCACACAGCACACTGCCCTGCCCGGCTGTGGATTCCTCTCAGATGAGTTACCCTGGTAGCTGCTGTTTTCCAGCAAACCTTCAGATCCAACTTCTGACCGTTTGTCGGATCATGGCCTCTTACCACCCAAGAACCTTTGATAGGGCTAAATCTGACAATTTTTACTGGGGGAGGGAGGGAAGGAGGGCCCGCAGGAAGCATGATAAACAAACACTGCACAGATGAACACTAGAGCATCACTACTCTAAATGCCAGACACCAATGGGACCCCAGTCATATGCTGGAAACTCAAAATCACACACAAACTAAATGGAGAATTTTTTTTAATCTTTATAGGACAGAAACCTTAGCGCATGTCTTCTGGCGTCATCATCTTCCACTGAGCTGCACCTAAAACACAAAGAACAAGTGACAAGCAACTTTGTTTGTTTTAATGAGCAGGTAACAGACTTGAAGGCCTAAGTTGAACTGTGTCTAGTGGGAGTTAACTTACTTATAAGGAACTACGAAGCCATAAAATGACCAGTAACATTAGAACACGAATTGTTTTGCGTAAAAAAGCTGCAGAAGACTCGGCAGCCTCAATCCATCATGGTGGGAAGCCACTCCCACACCATTAAGGTAGAAGCCCTGCCTGGAGCGATGCTTGTTTAAAAGGTGCAGCTCAGAGGCGGCCTGCTCTGCCAGCCACCACCTTCCTGGCTGTGCACTTCCCTCACATTTCAACAGAGCAGCCCCCCACCAGGGCGTGCTGCTAGTCTGAACTCCATCTCGATGCACCAAAGTGTGCCTGGGTGAATAGACACATCCCATTTACAATTTGAACCCCCAGATCTGATTATTTTCCATATTCCTCAGGGAGACAAGCATTATTTTAGCCCCCAAACAGAAACGATTATAAGCTTTGAAAATTCTCTCTACCATGTTAAAAACACTAGAAATTCCTTTGTGTTGCAAAACCAAGCTGATTCACATGACTTTGTTTTATAGTGCTGCTAAATGTTTATCTACACATGCTGTCAGAAATAACCTTGTTAAGAAGGTGGAGCTGGTGTCTCAGCAAATCAGACCCTGGGAGAAGGCGTCGCATGGCCTGAGCCCCGCTTTCCTTTTTCTCTTTCCGCACCATCAAAGGAAAAGTGAGAAAATAGCAGAAACATTAGTTAAATCCTGAATTAAACCCCGTAACCTACCGGAATAACCTCACTACACTGAAAGCTGACAACATTTGTAGGATGAAATAATTAGGACTATACCTAATTATTAATAAAACGAAAAACTTTGGGCTAGATTTACATCTTTAACAGATAATACTTTCAATTACTTTCAGGAGAAAAATCAAGGTTGCTTTTAACTATTTATGGTTTTATGGTTTACCTGACTTACCAGCACTGAAGACAAAAACTTTTAAAAATGGCTACAAATGCCTTGTTCACAAAAGACTTTATTATCTAGTGGTGCATACTGAGAACATACAGAAACCTGCGTGGTCACGCCATGCGCAGAACAATCTTCACTTTACAGGAAGTGAGAGTCAACTGTTTTATGCAAGACAGCACTTTAAAGTCACATCTTAAAGAAAAGCTTCATTTACAAAAGAAATAAAGGTAAAGAAGCAATTACCGCTTTTAAAAAGCAGCTGCTTTCTCAAGAGTGGGAGGCATGCCTGTATCGAGAAACAACATGATCACAAATAGAGAAAACAAGGAACAAATGAAAACTTTCACCATAAGCAGCACATTTTTAAGATGACATACAAATAGTTAAAAATTTCATTATGTTGTCTATTTTTTTTAAATGAGGACTTTTAGAATTAGGCCTCAACATTTGTAATTAGTAAATGAAAACTACGCATTGTCTCTGTCACTAGGAACTGTATTTAACAAAATGTATATAAAGTCTATAGCAAGTTGATTTAAAAAAAGGAAAGTCAGTAAGAAACAGTACACTGAAGGCGCTCTATCCATCAAGCGCAATGAACAGAACAGAACTTTAACTATACCACAGTCGCAATGCCAAAAGAAAACAAGATCAGTTATCACACATGCAGGGAATTCTGCCACAAAGCTAATATCCCTCCTTTGTCAATTATTCCAATAAGATAACATCTTAAAGCACTGGTGATGTTGATGGGTTAGCTTACCTTCAGTGTACTGAAAGTTGCACACAACCTGCTTTAAAAGGAGACATCCCTGCAGGCAGGCTCAAGAAGGAACAGACCCCTTCGGCACTGACTACACCAAGGGCATGCTGCTGTGGCCTGCACACACACACCTAGGAAAACGTGAATATAAACAGCATTTACGCTGGCCATTGCATCTGGAGACCAAAATGAAGCCAATCTGCTAAAACAAGTCAACCACCCAGCACCACTACTCGGCACAGATGCTTCTGTCTCTGATGGGAACTGCAACCATACACATTAGCACTAAGAGTTCTGTGCAGTCTTGGCAGTTAAAACAGTTCTACAGTGAAACTTCACATAAGACACAAACAGATTAACTACCACTTCTAAAAGAAATATCACCCTTGGCATTAATTCAAATAGATCATGCTTCCTCAAATTTGCTGGAGAAATATTTATAAGTTTATATACATTAATAATAAACTGCTGTGAAATTTCTTCAGTCTTTGTATTTAATTACTCAAACCCTTGGAGTTTCTTCATCTCGTTTAAATTTTTTCCTGGATGAATGCATGCTGTAGGGCCTGGTTGATGCTAATTCGTTTGGCTGGGTCCAACATTAGAATCTGGTCCAACAAGTCCTTTAGCTGGTGTACTTTTTTACGTTGGTCTTCAGGAAGTCGCTGGCACCCAATCAAGTCAGCCAACAGGTCCTTAGTTGGATTAATGGTGCTCATGACAGTAACTTTCTCCTAAAAATAATTTTTACAATGCATATCTCTAAATAAGTGATATGTATATAAGCTTAAATCAGACCTTTTGGTCTACCAAAAAATAATACATACATGTAAGAATATTTATATAAATCAAAATCAATTAACCATTTTCAAACTTTTATGGGTTTTCTTTACCCTCTACATCTTTTCAAAGAGCAAGCAAACATGCATGCAAAACCCAAGCTGGCCAAGACAGCTTTGCACAGGGAGCACCTACTATCTGCATGATCCTCCCCATCTCCAGAGACAAGAGACAGGCAGGAAACAGGTCAATGTCACCAATGACACTGAGAGCTCTGGCAAAACAAGGGACTTGGTATTATGGGTCAAAAATAAAGAAATTGCTATTTCAACCAGGATGCTTTAGAAAGACTGATATAGAATATGTATTTCAGCTGCTACTTGAATAAGCATTTTTATATGAGGTAATTCAGGACATAATAGGTTTGTGGAAGTCATCTGTGTCAAACAGTGTGCCTGCTGCCATGTGAAACAGTGAGAAAAGCTGCTTGATGAAGGTGGAGTTTGAATGATGGAGAACAGCTCTAACTTGTTGAGCAACTCCATAGTGTTGTACAGGAAACAGACAGGATCTCAAACAAGGCAAATGGCACAAGCAGATCTGTCTCCAGAAAGATCACCCCAACAGCAGTACAGAAGCTAAATGGAGGCCAGACCCAGTGACCTAAGGGAGCTCTGACAGGAGCCTAAATATGACGCCTTAAAATCCTTTCACTGCTTTCATAACACCAATTGGTCAGTAGCAAGAAGGAGTTATACGCTTAACTGTGCAGCCCTAGAACTCAGCTCACTCACAGTAGCACACGGGGAGCTGGGGACCGATTCTCCTCAGTGCCAGGCCCCGAGCTCAGTCTCCAGCTCTGAGTGTGTAACAATAATTACAAACTAGACTTACCCTCTCGGTTACTTTATCCACTTCTATGTACATGAAGTTGAGGTTCTGATCAAAGTGCTGGTCTTTGAACACACCTTTCCGGATCATCTACAAAACAGAGAGTCACAGGCTGAGACCACCCCACACAGCCTGGCGTCAGCTATGGAACTGGGAGCACTGTCCACACAAGTCCGTTAGCCTTCCTAAGTGTGCCAGGCCTCACACCTCACACTGCACCTCAACCTAACAACACAGTCACACTTTTACAACAGTTATGTCACATGTGTTTTCACTATTCAGAACTGGGCCTAGACACTTAGTATCATCTGTTCTTAGGAAAATATTACAAATGAGGCCTCTCTTGGTAGTTAGAAAAAAACTACAACATCTTATAAATTATATTCCAACAGCTCTAAGTCATGTGATTCAAGAAAACAAGCTGTCCAAACAGCTAAGTGCTGTGTGACATTCTCAAGTCCAATGCAATGAAATTTGGACAATCTAAACATCACCCTGGCTTCTCCTCTGTAAGGGAAAAAAATCTAACAATTTTTTCAGGAATCTATTCAACACACAGTGCTTTCTTGAAAAGCTACTACTGGGTCCTCCAACATTTACAATAAACGTCTCATGTTCTTCTTATTAAACAGATGAAGTGTCTTGCTATTATTATCTTCTTTCCCAACACTCCTAACTTTGAATGACCCGCCTTGAGCTCGTCTCTGCTCCTTCTGACTCCTGGAGCTTCCTTCACTAGACTGAGCAGAGCGATGTGCATCCTCTTCTGTCCCCAAGCCCCCCAAGCAAGGCACGTCTTCCTTCCTGCCTGCCTGCCGTGGCCCCTTCTGATAGCTCTAGTAAACACCATACACAGGAAGGAAAGGAGCTAAGGACTCACAGGAGCAGTCTGCCTCGCTCCCTAATCTCCTGGTTTCAAGGAATCATGGGAGCGGTCGCTAGGTTTTACAGCTACAGCCTAGGTGACAAGTGTCAGCTGTTCAGTCTACAGGAAGGATAGTGAGAAAAACAAGCTCGTGTTAATGCCCTACCTTATTTGGCATCTTTCCTTTGAGATCCATGGCAAGCTTCAACATATGGTTATTGGTTTTGCCAGGAAATAAGATTTTTCCAGTATAGAGTTCATATAAGGTGCACCCTACAGACCACATGTCTATGCCGTAGTCGTAGCTTTTACCTATAACTGAAAACAAAGAAAGCTTCAGCAGGTGAGGAGACAGAGACACCTATTAGTTTGACTTCTAGTAGTGGGGACTAAACTATCTTAACACCTCAGGGTTTGGCAATTAGTTTAATGTTCTTTCCCACTAATGCTTAACAGAGAGACTTAAATTTAAAAACAAAACAATACTTTTAAAAAACAGGGTTGTGGGAGAAGGGGTAAAGAAAATACAGATGACCTCTTGTTCATGTCACCTTTGGTGGAGGTGCTAACTGACCTCACCCCAGGTAACAGAGGAGAAAACCAAAGGTCCCGACATCTAGAAACGTGGTAAGCAGACCTTGGACAAGAGCAGTCTTCTAAAGTCGAGGGCTTTCCACCACTGCTTTGCTACTCTTGCTCGACATGATCAGGACTCCTGTCACAACTAAGTTCATTCCACCTGAGGAGGGTGAACTTGCTACGGTTCCCTTCCTCATGACTGACTTGCTCTCTCGCGCAGCTGCTGAAGCGTGATGGAAAAAAGGGCTTAGACGTGACGGGAGCCGCTTCCACCACTCAGGGTGGCCCGGGAGGAGAACACGGAGAGGAACTTACTGATCTCAGGAGCTCGGTAAAATCGACTGACAAGATAAGGTGTTATGTCATTATCCGCAACATGGGAGGCTGACCCAAAATCACAAAGCTTTAAAATTGTTTTTGATTCGTTAACCTGCAAAACATTTTTTCAAGAAAGCTTAATTCACGCCAGGAATAACTGAGACAAGAACATATTAAAATTGGCTTAAAGAAATTATAATTCCAAAGTTGAGAACAAAAGTCACTCATTTAAATTTCCCTTTTCTATTTATCTTACTATTCAATTTTCTAGTTATGAAGTAAGAACTTTTAAGTACTTTATTATACTCAGTGAGACTTTTCTTTCAGTGAGGTAATTTCAGACACATTTCACAGAGTGAGAATAACCTCCCTTCATGAGCAAAGCATCTCCTACAGTTCCAGGTCCCCAAGTCAGCTCCAGAGGACCATGGAAGACATCCGCTAAGGAAGAAGAAAGATTTAAATCACATTCCAGTGGCCAGAAAACTACAATGGCATCGAGCATTGGATGATGCTTGTGAAATTGGGACAAAACCCTGAAACCTCATACTGTTCTTCATGCTAAGCTGGCTGACATTCACTTCACAACTACACACCACATCACACCCTGTGAGAATCAAGGTATTAGTGCATCGATGTTCCATCTAGCCGTTGGCAACACCAGCAGCCACAACTCTGGATCAGTCACTTGTTCTGTTTTCCGTGGTCAACACTTCCACACACAGCACATCAACCTCCGTGGGCGGAGAAAGCTGGAGCTGCTCCGTGACTGCGTGAACTTCGCCTACCATTCCCACCCCAAAGAAACTGAAGACTGCACAGCTCTAGGCTCTCTCTAGGGGACACCCCAAAGCATGGTCAGTATGACCCAACTGAACTATCAGATATGACACCCACAGTGTTAAGCTGTAACAGAAACTGTGACTTTTAAATGCTGTATCAATTTTCATTTTCTCCACTTTGGAGATCAATAATGTTATCTTAAAGTGAAAAATTTTACAACTTTTTACAGCTAAATTCTGGTAACTAAATAAGGTTGCAGGGCTGGGGAGATGGCTGAACAGTTGAAAGCACTTGCTTGCAGAGCCTGCTGGCAATGGTTCAATCCCCACACCTACATAAAGTCAGATGCACAAAGTGGCGCAGGTGCCTGGAGTTCACTGTGCAGCAGGAAGAGGCCCTGATGCATGAGCACTCATTTTCTTAATAAATTAATTTACAAGAAAAGAATAAGGCTTGTGATACTCAGAAAACCAGGCCATTTGAACACGACAACTTATCGTATTGGTGGACCTACCTACCGAGCTGGCAACAAGGCCCTGCACACTGTACTCATGGTGTGCTTTCTCCCCACAGGCACACCAAGCACACCACTGCCACACCCTTGGTGTCTCAACCACCCTGTACTTTGCTACACAGCCTCCATTCCCCCAGGCAGGATGTGTCACACCTGTCACAATGGTGGCTGAAACCAAAAGCTTTTAGTTTTGGATAGTCACTGACGAGTACCTGCTCCGCGTATTCGGAGATCTCTCCTTCAGGAAAAAGAGAAATAGTTTCTAAACTGCATGTGAAAACCTATCCTAGCATTAAGCAGTTCAGCATTAATTCAAAGAAAAGTGTAATACTAAAACAACTGCCTCAATGCTACACAGGCCTTCCAAGCTATATACGTTACATGCTATCTGGTATGTATGCTGTTTTTAGTTAAAGAACAGAAAAACAAATGAAATAATTATAAGGGCCAGGGCGATGGCTCAGGGGTTAAAGGTGCTTGCTTGCAAAGCCTGCTTGCCCAGGTTCAATTTCCCAGCCCCACATGTAAACCTTTCATTTGCAGCAAGAGACTCTAGAGTGCACGCACGCACACGCACGCACAGGCGCGCGCGCGCGCGCGCACACACACACACACACGCACACGCACACGCACACGCGTACACACAATTATGAAGTTGGCCACACTATTCTAAAACTCACATTGTTCCTATCACTTCACTGTACTTACTCAACAATCCAACCCTCAAGTTATACTGGATACACCACACCACCCAACACATACTCACACTGAATACAAACATGGAATGTGCCTCATTGGTATTTTTAGGTGAGGGGATTGAAGCAGTCTCATTTTAGCCCAGGCTAGCCCTAAACTCACAGGTTATCCTTCCATGCTGGGATTAAAGACATGTACCACTATGCCTGGCTAAAGGTTGTGCGTGCCTGCTTCCTTGACCCTTAAGTCTTTTGGTGATCCCAGATCTAGGGTCTTCCAGAGTTCTGGCCCTGTGCCTCACTGCTAAGTTGCTCATCTGGAAGGAAGTCTTCAGGGAAGAGATAGATGATGGTGCAAACTGAAGAGCCCAAGGAGTCTGTCATGGTTTGTTTCAGGTGTCTCCCACAAACAAATGTGTTCTGAATGATCAAACGTCAGCTGATGGCAGTTTGGATTTTACAACCTCGATGGAGATGTGTTGTTGGGGGCGGGCTTATGGGAGCCAGCTTCCCCTTGCCAGTGTTTGGCACACCTTCCTGCCGCTGCTTGCAGTGCTGTGGCGGAGGTGATGTCCAACCTCTGCTCATGCCATCATTTTCCCTGCCATCATGGAGTCTCCCCTTGAGTCCATAAGCCAAAATAAACTCATTCCTCCACAAGCAGCTGTTGTTCTGCTTCTTCATTGCAGCAATGAAAGAAAGGTTAACTACAACAGAGTCCTTAACTCTCAAGAGGTCAGATTTTTTTTTTTTTAATTTTAATTTTTGGTGGGAACTGGAGATTAAACCCAAGGCCTCATCCATGCTAGGAAGTCAAGCACTGTACCACTGAGCTATATTTCCTACTCAAGGACACAATATTTTTAAAAACTTGGTGTCAGAGCTCAAAGACGAGTTTCCAGTAAAGGACATCTTACATGTTTGGCTTTTCCTAAGGAGCTCTCTCTCCTAGGCTGTAGCTGTAGAAACTCTGATGGAATAAGGTGTCTTCACATTTTAAAAGCATTATGAATATTGTCAAATCTAAATCTTCCGGTACCACAAGTACCTACAGGCCAAGATTTCAGAAGGAGTGCCTCAGTAGAGTATCCAGCCTCAGCCCTGCCTCAAGCCATGGCTCCAACAGCAGTTGGAATAAAGCAAAAGGTGGGTGCAGGCACATGTCTGCAGTCCCAGCAGTGGGGTTTGGGGAAGCTGAGGCAAGAAGAGGATCAGTCTGAGGCAAGACCTCCTCTCAAAAAACAAAACAAAACAGGCAACTTTTAAACCAAACATCTACTCACAAGAAGGTAAATCTCTTTAGTATCAAACTCCATCTCTATTGTATAAGATCAGAGAACATTTCAGAATTGTTAACACTATATAGCATTCTGGGGTTGGGGGAGAGGACAGAAAGTAAGAGTGCTACCACACAAGCACTAGAGCCTGACTTGCTAAGTTCAACTGCCCAGCACCCAAGCAAAAAGCTGGGCATGGCCCTGTCCTTGGTGGGTAGGGAGGGTGGAGACCCTGGAATCCCTGGAGCTCAGTGGTCAGCCAGTCTGCTTTAAGTCAGCAGCTCCTGCCCACGGGCTCTGACTAGTGCATTGCCAGTGTGCACACACACATCTCCACACACACACATTCACCATGTGCACACACATGCCTGCACTACACCCTGCACACACACACAACTCATTTTCCCTTTCCTCACTTTTCCATAAAATCTACACTTAAAACACGTGGCATTCACGGTATCATTATAAATGCTCATCACTGTAAGTATCTCCTGAACTGTGCTTGTTAAGAATGCTGCTGCTGCTGCTGCTACTGCTACAGCTACTACTACTACTACTACACTAAAGCAAGGATAAGCAGGACAAAGAGCCTGGCTGTGTGACTCACCAGGATGTTGTCTGGCTTGATGTCTGCGTGGAGGATGTTACATCGTTTGAGGAGTTTCAATGCCAGGAACAGCTGCTGGCTGTAGGACCTCACAGCTTTTATGTGCAGACCAACGTCCTTGCCGTACTTCTTGAGTACCTCTCGTAAATTCATGCTTTCAGGAGAAAACACGAAAACAGGTGTCAGAATACAAAACGTAAACATCAAAGGCAAAAACATCCTCAACTGTAAGTAAAATCAAGTGTAAAAATCCCCAACCCCAAAGCTTGATGGATTAACTTTACACTGGAACATAGCCTAGTGCACTAGTGGCACACGATAAAGCCTTCCCAATAAAACTCAGAGAGAAACGTGCTGAGATGTCTGTCTTGATGTTAGAAGGGGTTATATTCGAAACACAACAATGAAGCAAAATGTTGAAGATCTATCTTGGTCTTGTAGACCACCACTCCCATTTCTTTCCTACTGGAGACCTTCTCTGGTACCTGTAGTCTACCTGAGGTTAGTATCTAGTACACGGTACAGATCAATTTGTGTTGTGGATAGTCATGACTGTTCAGAAGCCAACTCTCAACTCTAAGTAGAGCCAAGAGAAAAGATTCCACCCTCTAGCAATGTCATGGCCCAGGCCTGGAGTGAGGTGGGCAGATATCAAGAACCTACACTTTCAGTTTAGCAAACAAGCTTTACACGGACCTGAGAGGCTCAAACACAAGACAAAGGTGCTGCTTGTGATAAAAGTGTCTGAAGAGTCGCAGACAATGAAATTTGTCATCAGGATCAGCGTCATTCAGTTTTTTCAAGAACTCTAGTTCTTTTAAACCAGTCTTTTGCCTGCAATGAAAAAGAAAATTAAGACAAAACTGAACATATACTAGAACTCAGGGGAATGTACCACAGGTAGTGTAAGCACTTAGGCGAGGGCTTTGCTTGCTTGTTGAGACAGTCTCATGACACAGCCCAGGCTGCTTTGAACAGGCCTCAGCCCTTTGAATGTGGGATCACAGTGGGTTTTAATTTTAAAGGAAACTAAGATTTTTGTTTCGTTTTGCTTGTTGGAGACCGGGTTTTGCCATGTAGCCCAGGACTGGCCTTGCACAGGGATGAGCTTTATGAATGGACCCTTTCCACAGACTGTGTCACGTTCCCCAAACACTAAAACCATGCCCATTTGTACATTTCCGTGCTAACAGCCCCACTTATGCCGGGAACTTACATGAGCTCATTGTTTCTGATGATCTTCACAGCCACTTCTTGATTGGCTCTGGCATTGTCTCTGGCTCGGACAACGTTGCTGAACACACCCTGCCCAGTGTAGCCATACACATTGTAACGCTTATCTAGGACTTCACCTATGTTCACACCTAGAAAAGACCATTAAAAAACTAGAAATCTCTTATCCTCATATAATATTTACATTTATACTTTTAGGATTTGCTGCTTGATACGTCAGGGTTTATTGCAACATGCATTTTACGATAAGAACCTTCGTGTAGGGTGGAGGTCATAAGCTCACATGGTAGTCTATTCCTGGCCTTCCCCTTTGCTTACAGTTAGGGGGCTTTTTAGGACGGCAGGGAGTGTTGTGATTAGACTTTCTCCTCCCCCGGGAGAGCTAAAGGGAGAGAATGCAATCTGAACGCTTGCCTGATAGGGTCTGTGTGTATTGGTGTGACTGAGCACTGAGGACTCCTAGTCTTTAGTGTTACTACTGGGTAAATCTTTAGGTACTCAACTAATCTTTGGGTTAGAAAATATTAGAATCTGATCGTAATAGATTCAGAAAGCAAGAACACACTGCAGTCACTTAAAGACGCTGTCCCATCTACACCATGTGATTTCCTAGACACATGAAGAACCAGTCAGGCCTCCCTTTGCTAGTCCTTCTTTCAGAATGGGGAGAAGTGGCAAGCCCGCTTTAGATGGCTGTGAGCTTCTGTGGTCCTGTTAGCTGCTGACGACGTTAAGAAATGTGCTCCCTGGGTGACACACAGTGCAGGGCTGGCAGCCAGAGCTCTCTGCATGTTACTTTACCTGGCTTCAGATCAAGATGAGCAAGTGACATCTCTTCCTTCTAGAGGATTCACTCATGGCTGAAAATATGCACAGACTCAGGTTGCACACCAAGTCTCAACCCACTCTATCCTGTGGCACTTCTGGGTGGCTCACCAGACCCCAGAGCTCATGCTGTGGCTGGATGTGCCACTTTTCCATTCCAACTATGCCAAGTGCAACCAAGTGGGCTGTATGAGGAATGTGCTTTGTTTCATCATCAAGTGGCCCAGTGAGCTCTAGAGCTGAGGAGAAATGCAAGCTTACGGTAATAGCCTTCGGCATCAGTCCAGTTGTCTCTGAGGTTGGGGTTCTCTTTGAAGTCTTTCCCAATGCCAGCAGCCCGAAGACGAGCACTCTGAAATCGAGGAGACAATGTGTGCTGTTATCACTGCTCACACTTAAAAGCACTGCCTTAGTAATAACAAAGATGGCAACTTTCATTTTATTATCAATAACTACTATTACTTAAATCATTTCAATGTAGCTGAAACATAATTATCAAAGTCTCTCATACCACAGTGTCAAGGGAAAATATTTAAGAACTTCAAAAGCTTCTAAGAGTGTGATTAGGGTATTACAGTGAATTATTATTATTCAAAATCAGATCTGATTTTCCTTAGCAGATAACATGTATGGAAAAAACTAGACCACATGGACTCTACCATTCAGGCGGAAGAGGCAGCGGCGTTCATTAGCTGTACTAGGTTGAGCCTGTGAGGAAAACTGAAAAATAAGAACATCTATCTAGGACCCGGGAAGGAAGAATCTCTGTGTGTGTGTGTGTGTATTTTTAAACATTATTTGCGAGCAGAGAGAAAAGAGAATGAACATGCTGTGCCAGGGCCTCCAGCTGTTACAAGCAAACTCCAGCTACATTGGGCTTCATGTGGGTACTGGGGAACCTAATCCAGGTTGTCAGGCTTTGCAGGTAAGTGTCTTAACCACTTGGCCATCTCTCCAGCCTTGGAGTCTTTATTCCACATTCTCCCCAATACCCAGAAGGTCCTTTAGTAATACTTTACTTTGGACATTGAATGACCCCATGAAAGAAAAGTCTGTGATGAAGGCCTGGAAGGTGTAACCCTGCTCCAGATGTGGAACCTAGGGAAGGCCTTTCAGGCCACTGAATTTGGTTCCATGCACATTTCACCCTCTGAACATGCCTATTTTGGGTGTGCCTGATGCAGACAATGTGACATAGTACGGGTCACCTGAGCCAATTACCAGTGTCTTCAGGGGTCTCATACATGGTACACTGATTGTTCATTCTACCCCATTTTTCTTTTTTCAAATATTTTTATTTATTTGCAAGCAGAGTGAGATGGAGAGAAGAGAGACAGAGAGACTCTAGCCAACTCCATATGTATGTGCTGCTTTGTGCATCTGGCTTTATGTGGGTACTGGGGAATCGAACCCAGGTAGTTAGGCATTGTAGGCAGGCGCCTTAACTGCTGAGCCATCTCTCCAGCCCTCTACCCCATTTTTAAAAATAAAAAATAACCCATTATTTATTCTCCCTACTTCCTCTTAACCTCTTATTCTCTTAAATATATACATTGAAAATGGCCTTATACTTTCTAGATTTTCAGCAAAAGGCACTGACAAACACTGGAGCAACAAACCAACTAACAGGTTTCTTAATCCATCCCCATAACACTCCCAGCTCTCCAATGAACACCACAGGCTCCATATTCCAAAGCTCTCAAATGCCCACAATACAAATGCTGAGGTCAGACTATTCTTTTTAGGAAAGGTCTAGAAAACACTAACTCCCATAGACGTCTCTTTCTGTTCCCGTGAGAACTAGGTAGGTGCACACGCAAAGGTGACCACATGACTTTCATGAGCATCCTCGTTCTTTCCCTGCACTTAGTGGAAGGCACACATTGAGGACATCAGTGTCGTCCTTATTCTAGCACTACACATATGCTCACATGAGCATTATAGAGCCTTATAGATTCTTTTGGTCTAACAGTTGATTTAAAAATTACTTACATCAAAGTATGCAGCAAACATATCATCAGACTCTGTAAACATGTCGGGCGCCAGAAGCTTCTTCTGTGACGAGCCTTAAAGGATTCGTGAGTTAGTACTTGAAAGTGACATATGCCAGTGGAGATTAGTGCCCGCCCTCATTCCCTTCTGCACATTAGCTTTCAGCTAGCACTTCACTCTGGAATCATTTCATTACTTAGTGCACACACAGCTCTCTCTCCACTCTGCACTTCTAGCACACTGCAAAAGGGCCGATACCGACTCCTGCCACCCCCAGCTTAACCAAAGCCAACAGCTAACAGTTCAACAATAATCTTGGATGAAAACGGAAGTTGAAGAAACAATTTTTAATTTTAAAGTTTCAAAGGGTTAATATTCCCACTATGGATGGACACAGATCAATATCTATTTGTATGTGGTTTTCTCTTAAAAGAAATGACTTTCAATATATGAACATATGCCCAACCTCATAGTATGGGAAATGCAAATTGAAATGACATTTCAATACAGTTTCTTACCTGAAAACCAAACCACATGTTTAGCAAGGCTTGGGATAAATGCCAAGTATTATACATGGATAGTTTATGGGATGGCAGGATTATAAACTCTTCTGTTGAAGAGGAGAATCTGACAATACACAGCAAAAGTACACACCCATTCACTCTTCTCCCAGGCGATCCCACTTCTAGGGGCCTACTTCAAACACAGTGGCCCAGGACTGAAAACAGTTTAATGAGCAATGCTATTCGGTTAGTATCCAAGGAGGGCCAAAAAATGGACACAATTTACATACTCTCTAATCAAATGACAAAATAAAACTGGGGAGATAGCTCAGCTGTTTAAAGCACTTGGCACATTTGCTGACCTGGGTTCAATTCCCTAGCAATCATGTAAAGCCAAATGCAAAAAGTGATACAAGCATCTGGTAAGATACTCTGGCGCGCGCGCGCGCACACACACACACACACACACACACACGCACACACGCCAATCAATAAGTAAATATTTTTGATTATTTTTATTCATGAGAAAGGGGAAGAGGAGGGACAGACAGAGACAGAGTCATACAGAGTGAGTATGGGTGTGCCATGGCCTCTTGCCACCACAAATGAATTTCAGGCACATTTGTCACTTTGTGCATCTGGCTTTAGGTGGGTACTAGGTAAAATCAAACCCAGACCATCATGCTTTACAACCAAACACATCTCTGCAGCCCAATAAAAGTATTTTTTAAGGGCTGGAGAGATGGCTCAGCGGTTAAGGCACTTGCCTCCAGTGCCTAAGGCCCCGGTTCAATTCCCCAGGACCCACATAAGCCAGACCCACAAGGTGGTGGCCCTGGTGTATTCTCTCTCTCTCTCTCTCTCTCTCTCTCTCTCTCTCTCTGCTTGAAAATGAATAAATAAAATGGTTTTTTTTATAAAAAAAAGTATTTTTTAAAAAAGTAAAAAAAAGTCTGAATAAACTATGTACATCCTTCATGAAGAAATGAATCTCATACTGATATTGGTATATATCCTGAGCTGATAGAAATACACAATATCATACTAATGAAAGAAACAAAAACATAAGTTTCTAAAGAATCAAAAGCAAATGAAATAGCTTGGAGCAATAGTACCTGCCTGCTGAGATTTCAGCACTTAGGAGAGAGAGGTAGATGGCAAGTTTGAGACCAACTTGGGCTGGGGGTGGGGGGAACTATGAAATTTGTAGCACAACTATACAGAAAAGATGTCAAATTATGTGTGTGTATACAGACACACACCTTAGGATGTAGTGTAAGGACACAAAACACTGAAATTTCAAATTACAATCAGCATTTTTATTCAGTACTTCACATACTATACTAATGTGCTGCTTTAGTTTGGATATAAGAAGCAAAACTGTAAGAACCTATCAGTAACTATTATTAGAAACAAAGAATTTTTACTACTTGACCCTCATCTTAACTACTTAGAAATACTATACAGAAATACTACAAGTTAGCTCAAAGGACATTAGAAACCCATTTAAAATGGATCTCCTTTGGTTGAAAAGAACATGACCACAGATCAAACAATGCAATGAGCTGGAGCATACAAGTACATCAGTGTCACTGAGCAATAAAAGCCCACCAAGAAGGCGTTAGATACTTCTGGAGGTTGTGAGGGCATCAGCTGCAGTTCACTGTAAAGACTGGTCAGTAAAGGAAAACCAGTTCACACTAAGTCTGTCTGTTCTGGACAAATAATATTCTGGAGTAACAAAATAAAAACTTCTTTCATAGAATATTTAAAAACAAATGACAGAAATAAACAAGCAGATATCAATACCCTCATGAAACAATTAGCCTAATCAGTGACCATCAAGGACTGCAAAAATCAACATGTTAAAAAAAGAAAAGCATGTAGTTTATCAAATTCACAAACACAACTCCAATGTCCAGAAGAACAGCCAATCACAGGCCACATGATGCAAGGCAGGGACATAGTTCCACTCGTGAAATACTCTTGTTAAAAAATTAACCCTGGGCTGGAGAGATGGCTCAGCGGTTAAGGCACTTGGCTCCAGTGCCTGAGGCCTCTGGTTCAATTCCCCAGGACCCACATAAGCCAGACCCACAAGGTGGCCCTGGTGTTTTCTCTCTCTCCTCTCTCTCTCTCTGCTTGAAAATTAATAAATAAAAATATTAAAAAAAATTTACCCTAATCAACAGCTTTCAAATTCGACCAATTTTCCACTCAGTGAGGGGGACCCCTTGTTTGGAACTAGGGATTCAGGGCGATAGGCACCGGATCCCATACTTTTGGGCTCCCAAAACAAGATGCACTATGGGAGCGAGTGACTGGGAGACTACTAAAAATAGAATCTAGGTAATCCAGAATTGTGTATATTTGTTAACCTA
>PVHP010012312.1:0-43309 GCA_004024765.1 Zapus hudsonius
TTTTTTTTCTAGTGTGAAAGAAAAACATAACAAGGAGCCTGCCAGAGCCATCCATCTGCTTGTGTCCAGAGTCTGCAACAGCTCTGCACTGCTGGCTGGAACTCTGTGATTCTTCTATGGCTGGCAGTTTGGGCCATGATGCACCTGTATGAACTCAAACACAACAAAAGCCCTCCCTAGTGAACCCCAGGAACCCCATGCACTGCAATGGCTTCACTGTACCATGTGGTTTTACCTTGTCCTAAATCCTATCTTTCCTTCTATACTACATAACTGCTAACCATCCTTCATATAGAATGGCCAGTGAAAACTTTTCTCTCTTCCGCCCCCCCTCCTACTGCCGTGATACCATTTGGTGGTAGTGTCATATTGAGTTACAGAAATAAAGTTAGCTTTCAAGAGGTTCAAACTCTAATTAGGTAAGGATGGCAAGACACGAGGAGGATTGTGTGGCAAGCAATCAAGCTAGAAATAATAGGTGATTCGTTTCACAGTAAGTGGCAAATGTCTCATTTGCCAGAAAGCATGTTTTCTCTGCAAAAGCAATGTCAGACATCATTTGCCAGCCAATTGGAATGGGTCAAAGTTCACTTCTCTGCAAATCAGCCTGCGTGGGCCATCGACTGCTCCACACATGAAGAGAATGTTGCTCAGAAAGTAGAACATAATGAAGATCAAAGAATTTGGGGATCTTTCCTCGGTGTCTGAGTTTAGTTTGTTATCTGTTACCTGGATTACTTGGGAACCCTATTGTAGCATTTACCTTCACATTGCTGGGACAAAACACTTGACTAGAAGCAGTTTATGGAAGGAAAGGGTTTATTTCTGGCCAATACCTTCAAAGGGAAGTTTCATCAGGGCAAAGAAAGTATAGCACAACAGATAGCTGGGGATTATATCTTGTCACATCAGCAGGGAGGAGGCAGCAAGAATGAGCTAGAGATGAACACCCAGTGGACTGGACTAATAAGCTTCAAAGCTTGTCCCCAGTGATTTACCTCCAAAGGTTCCAGCTAGAGATTATGTGTGAGGCTCATTTACAAACATGAGGTTATGGGGCCATTTTACATTCAAATCGTGATACTTATTTCATTTCCCTAAATATCAAACTTTGAGTGCATAAATAAAGATAATGGCTCCATCACACAAGACTTTTTGAAGAATCACTAATTCCCTAATTAATAAAAAATAATATTTGCTTAATCCATAAGAAACTTCCAAAAATAATTTTCATTATTAATAATTGTTTTTCTAAATGTGAAGATCTTTCTGAGCATTAGAAAAAATGTATATTACATACATACATTTAGTGTATTGTATGTTAAATAAATTATTTTTAAATTTTGAAATAAAAAATATGACAGCCACTTGAGGATATGCAGTTTTTATTAAGCAAACATAAAAATTTATTATAAAGTATATCATGGTTTGTCCAGGTGCCCCCCACAATCAAATGCTGATGGCAGTTTGGATTTTACAACCTCGCTGGAACTGTGTTGTTGGGTGTGGGCTTACGGGGGTTATAAGCCAGCTTCCCCTTGCCAGTTTTTGGCACACCTTCCTGCTACAGTTTCCAGTGCTGTGGCAAAGGTGATGCCCACCCCTATGCTCATGCCATCATTTTCCCTGCCAGGATGGTGTCTCCCCTCGAGTCCATAAGCCAAATAAACCCATTCCTCCACAAGCCACTTTTGTTTGGGTTTTTCTGCACAGCAACTAGAAAGCTGACTGCAACAAAGTATCCTTAAGCAGGATGGGTCTCAATTTTGTTGTACATGAAGACTTTAATGACAAATTCTATCAAAATTGTTTTTAAAAGGAACCTGGAAAGGCAAAATTGATAATTCCTGTGGCTGAATATATTTTATTTTCACAGTGTCTTTATAGAAAATTTTAACATTATAAGAATGAAATTTTTTGGTTATTATATTTAATTCTACAAACCAAATAATCCAATGCTTATAGATTTGAAATATTAAGTGACCCAATTTCTATATTAGAAATGTCCAAATACTTCCTTTTCCTTTATGTTTATATTTGTGAATTACATCCTAAGAGATTCAAAGGTTATTTTCCCCAACGTTAAAATGTGAAGTGTATTTTTAGTGATACTTAATGCATAAACATGAAGAATTCTGCCAATAATATAGATTGCACTATAGCAGATTGTGCCATTATTTATAGGACAACTGTCTGAGGAGAAAAATAAACTCTTAAAAGTTGCTACCAAAATAATTCAAGATATGCTAAAGTGAAGACTTTTATGGAAAAACAGATAGCTAGATAAGCAGGTGAACAATTATAATTGAAGCAATTTCCTCAGGTGGAAATGAGCACAGGCATCACTGAATGGGGAGACACTGAGTAGGCTGTTATTGAAGGTATATAGATCAATGAGTTGAGCTGCTGATTTTTTTTTAAAAAAAGATTGAGTATTTTCTCCTAAAGCATTTTACTAAGAATATATATATAGATATATAGATATCACATACATATTAAGTGTAGTATAAACTCAGTTGTGATGGATATGAGTTCTTTCAATAAAATTGAGCTTTTAGAATTAACAATAGGTGAAATAAAAAGAAAAAAATCCACAGAACAAAAGAATATATATATATATATATTGATATCACATACATATTAAGTGTAGTAATAACTCAATTGTGACGGATATGTGTTCTGTCAATAAAATTGAGCTTTTAGAATTAACAAGAGGTGAAATAAAAAGAAAAAAAATCCACAGAACTAAAGTCAGGGGATACTTTAGAGAACACTTTTCTGACAGCTTGGATTCTCCATGATTATTGCTGAAGGCACCATCTCTCTTGCTGGGAAATCAATGAGTCGGCCAAGAACTGGAAGTGTGGCCTCACGATGGTTCAGGACATGCCCATCGGTTGGTACACACTGGCAGAACATGAATCCCTCACAGAAACCATTGGCGACATTTAATTCATCGTAACGTGCAGATGCACAGCTATGGTCTTATTTGGCAAGGGTAACTGTTATAAGAAACTTAGCACCACAAGTTGCCACTTGAAGAGTTTTACTTTTATTGGCAGAGAAGAGCAGTAAGTTTCTGTTCAATTTGCTTAACAGTCTGGACACTGTTTTGAAACTGAAGCAATGGCTTTGACTATCAAACCTAGGATTTGTTAAATAATCCAAAGCAAAATATCAGGCAGCTTTTCTGGGTGTGAATGCCAAAACTGATGTAAATTTACAGTAACAATCTATTTTCATAATATCTTGTTTACTTTTGCTTTCAGAAGAAACTCATGGCATATTCATGGCAGAAAATATACATATTTGTAAAAATAATATATCGTTCTATCTTCCAGTTTTGTAGATACCTTTTTACATATAAGTATTTTCCTTCTTTGTTCTATGAGTTTATGGAAATAGTTATTATTAGTAAGTGTATTTATTGTTATAGTTATGGTTAATGCTGCCAGTTATAGCTTTCCATTTTCCATTTTTTACATAACAATGAGGTTGTTCACTAAACTTTTAAAAGAATTTCTATCAGTGTTTTAATTATTAAAAAATATTTTTAATATTTTTTGTTGTTAAAATATTTTTATTCCCAATAATTAGATACATTGTAGCCCGGCACTCAGGCTGATCATTTCTATGTGTCTAGATTTGATCATGCTTCTTATCTTCCTGAGTCTTAGTTTCTTCCTTTTTCTTTCTTTTTTTTCCCTACCAAGAGCTCAGAGCTCTGATAAACAAACTTGTGATGGTACCCTCATTTCCCTCCTCTCTGTCCGGAACCCACTAGGGACCCTCCTCAATGTGCATACTGGATCTGTCCACGGGGTAGAGGCTTATGAATTGCACAAAAGGTAGCCAGTTGTTTTCCCCTTTGAAAAAAATTCTTGATGTAAACAATTTCTATTGTTGGACTTTGGCTCATGTCCTTTCTCTTTGCTATTTTTTTTGCTATTATACAGGTTTAATAAGTAAATTTGTATAAGGTTTCTGCACAAATGTTTATTTCAATCAAAGATACTCAACACAGGAATTCTAGGTTTAAGGACTATGACCTCTAAGACATATGTATTGTATGTTCAATTTTATTCCTTTCCCTACAGTGAAACAATGCTTATTTTAACCATCAGTGGATATGTTTACTGAAAGAATAACAGCACCAGTGTTTTGACTTATCAATCATTCTGGTTAGAATACTATGTTAAGCAAAATTAAGCATCATTTTAACATCAAGGCTAGTTATGATAGATACTGGTGTGTATAACTATAGAATTTACATAGGCAACAATTATTAAAGGCATAATTAAATATTCAGAGTCTCACATCTACTGTTCATTGCTTTCTTTTCTGCTCTAATGACTTTCCTAATTAGGATGATTCTATTTATAGTGAAGTTATGGAACCTATTCATTGCCAAAGTGTGAACAAGAAGACCTTTCTATCATAACTTAGCCATCAGAGTGTCAAGATGTTGAAGAATAGTCTGACTTAATCTGCCTGAATCATCCCTCCTTCCCTGATTCTTAACATTGTCCTTTTGTTTTATTGTGCCTTTAAAAGGATATTTATTTACTTAAATATATAGAAATTTTATTTATTTACATTTCTTAGAAGGGTTGAGTATCCTTTTTGACTTTTAATTGGCAGCTTCCATAATTATAGACGATAAACATGAAAATTCCCTCCACACCTGCACATTCCCCCTTTTAAGTCCACCCTCCATCATATCCCCTCCCCTTCTCAATTAGTATATTTTGTTTTGATGTCCTCATCTTTTCCTCCCATTATGAAGGTCTGGTGTAGCTATTATCAGGCACTGTGAAGTCATGAATATCAAGACTATTTTGTGTCTGGAAGTTTGCATTGTAAACAGTCCTACCCTTCCTTTGGCTCTTATAATCTTTCCACCACCTCTTCCACAATAGACCCTGAGCCTCGGGAAGGTGTGATAGGGATGTTCCAGTGCTGAACACTCCACTGTCACTTCTTCTTAGCACTATGGCGTCTTTTGAGTCATCCTGGTGGTCACCACCATCTGGAAAGAAAAGTTTCTCTAGACAAAAGTCAGAGTAGCATTAATATATGAAAATACACATTGGAAATATGCTTATAAGGCAGTTTGATGGGCATGATTTGTGTATCTACTCAATATATTATAGAGATTCAATTTTTAAATTGTCCATGAAAATACCAGAAGAACACTCATTATTTCTAAGCTGTCTAAAAGAATGCACTGTGGCCACATTATGATTTTGTCATACGTTCAAGAAAAGTCTGTGCAATTTCAAATCTGTATGCTAGATACTGGCCAGAGTTCTAAAATGACAAAGAGAACGTAGCAATTAAAAGTATTATATCCTGAAAATTACAAGATTTCGTGAGCAAAACTGGCAGCTAAAAACAGGAAAATTTTTTTTTTTTTTTTGAGGTAGGGTCTCCCTATAGCCCAGGCTGTCCTTGAACTCACAGTGATCCTCCTACCTCTGTTTCCTGAGTGATGGGATTAAAGGAGTGCACCACCCAAGCCTGGCACTCAGGCTGATCATTTCTATGTGTCTAGATTTGATCACGTTTCTTATCTTCCTGAGTCTTAGGTTCTTCCTTTTTCTTTTTTTCCCCTACCCAGAGCTCAGAGCTGTGATAAACAAATTATTTTTATAAACAAAATTTCAATTAAAAATCCACAAGATATTGACAAAGAAGAAAGGATATTACCTGGTAAATATATCCTCTACAATAAAGTTTTATAGCACATTTAAGCATTCTGGGATTTATATGTTTACCTGCCTTCCGATTCTTAGAGCTCATTTGTAAATTTGCCAATTGTGAAAACGCATGTGACCTCAAACCTAGAATTTAAATGCTAGGGAAACCCAAAGTCTATATTATTATTTTACTATTAGAGTTTTAATTCAATGAATAATTGTTTAGGATATAATGCTGGACAAAATAGAAAATGAACCATCAGCAATATGTCATTATAGATACTAATTTCTCATTACATGGAAAGTGATTTTACGGTGGTATCTAAAATGTAATTGTGTCATGAGTCTCCTCAATAATTAAACTGACTTGGACCAATGCTATCAAAATTCAGAGTGCTTTGTAAGGGGCACACATAAGTAGTCTGAGAGTCTTAAATTGAGTAAAGTGAAATAAAACACGATCAACCAGTACATGACCAGCCCACATAACTTCCATGGAAGGACCCATGGTTCCTATTTAATGGATCTCTTTCCTGTTTAGATCTGCATTACCAGCTATTAAGAAAGCAAAGATGACATTCAAAGCAAAGGAACTGAACGAAATTGTTTGTGCCCCATATATAGGGACCATGCAATTAGGTTCCACAGCAATGTACAGTTTCTTTATATAAAAATTAAAGGACCTGTTTCCAAACTTGAAAAACCTGTGAAGTTTCCACAGAGCCGCTAAAAGGAAATAGAATTTTCAAATGCAAATTGAAAGATGTTTAAGGTTGGCACAAATTTTCATTCCTGCTAGCGGTTCATGGGCTTCCAGTTTCTCCATAGCTTCATGGATTTTATTTCTGACCGTAGCTAACGTGTGTGCAACTGTGATTGTCATCTACAGTGACTAGCAATGTTCAATGGCTTGCCATGCAATTATCAGCATCTTAACACTTTTTAGAGAAAGAGCTCTTGAAGACTTTTGCCCATTTTTTTTTTAAATTGAGTTGTTTTTATTTTGGCCTTGAAGTTGTGAGAACTCTTGTCCATGTCAAATTTATATCAGGTGTATGATTTGTAAAAGATTTTTCCAATTGTGTGGGGTTTTATTTTCACTTTAACAGCAACATCTTTTGATGTACAAAGTTTTTAAATTTTGATGAGGTCTAATATAGTACTTACATTAGTTTGACCTGCTTCTCAGGCTTCTGTTGCCATCGAAAAGAATCCATTTCCTATTCAAGGTTGTAAATATTAATGCTTATTCCTGCCTTTAAGATTTTATGATTTGAGCTCCTCTGTCAAGGGTCATTCCATTTTTGTTAATATCAGTATGTGCTGTGAGGGAGGGAATGAATTAATATTTTTGCATACGGGAATCCATTTGTCTCATAATGACTTCTATCTTTCCAGACTAGCTATATACTAAGGCACTTTTTCAATGCTTACTTGGTTTTTATTGGCCAACAAATAAGCCATGTGGTCTTTTCAAAACTGTTCATGGCATTTCTATAGCTTCTAGTCCTCCAGGATATATACATGCTTTAAAAAACATTTTATTTATTTATTTGAGAGAGAGAGAAAGAGGCAGACAGAGAGAAAGAATGGGTGTGTCAAGGCCTTCAGCCACTAAAAACAAAATCTAGACCCATGTGCCACCTTGTACAGCTGGCTTTACGTGGCCACTGGGGAATTGAACTCAGGTCCTTCTGTCTTGCATAGAAATGCCTTAGCTGTTAAGCCATCTCTCCAGCCTGACACACACTTTTAAATATTTTATTTATTTATTTTACTGACAAGTGCTCTATTTTACTATAATATAATATTATAATATTACTAAATATAAGCTTTCTTTTTTATATAAACATATTTTTATTATCCATATTTACATACAATGAATAAGCAAATAATATGTTGGTGTCCCCAGTTCCCCAATTTCCCTAATCCCCGTCCCCAATCAGCTGGGTATCCTCCTCCATGGGTAAACTGGATCAGCCCATGGGGTAGGAGGTTATAAATATTTTAATTTCCCAAGTAAACTTCGTCCAGCTTTCTTCCCTGCCCTGGTGTATTCACTTTCGCCCAGGTAGCAGAGGTGTTCATTAGGTCTATGACATTTTTAAAAAAATGTTCACCTGTTTCCTATGAGTTCTGAATTAGTTGGGGAAAAAAAGATGAACATATTACATCAGTCTTTCTGGGAGGACCAATACTTTATAATTAGCAAATAAGGTCTATTCTCCTCCCTGCACAACTGGCCCTCAAGCTTTTGCATTGGGAAAACAGGCTGTGGCCCATAAAGCTGCTGGCAAGTCAGTGAAGAGGGAGTAACAAAAAGAGGAAACATGTCTCAAAGCTTTCCCTTCCTTCAAGTGGCTTGAATATTCACTCGGTTGATATAAGCCTTTGATGGTTTTCCTGAGCTCTGCTATACTGATTAATTTTAAATCTTTCTGTTTTTAAAATTCCTTTTGTTTATTGGCTGGCAGAGAGAAAGAGGGAGGGGTGAGGGAGAATGGGAATGCCAGGGCCTGGAGACACTGCAAATAAACTCCAGTTGCATGCACCATTTTGTGCATCTGGCATTATGTGGGTACTGGGGCATTTAACACAAGTCGTTAGGCTTTACAGCCAATCCCCTTAGCTGCTGAGCCATCTCTCTAGTCCCTAAATCATCAATTCTTTCTGGAACACTTGGTTTCATAAAAATGGCAACCATAAACAGTATCAGCACTAATAAATCTTTGTTAAGTGCCAGTCACTAAGAAACTCCATTCTAATAACAACTCAGAGGGTAAGGTTTTATTTTGTTTTGTTTTACCTTACATTTTTACAAGTAATAAAGCAGAAGTCTAGCAAATGGTTTGCTCAGGTTCAAAGACATAATAAATACAAGCAAAGATCTCTTATTGAAAAGTTGATTCTGGGGTTGGAGAGAGGGATCTGCTGTCAAAGGTACTTGTTTGCAAAGCTCAGCTACCTGGGTTCAATTACCCAGGACCCATGTAAAGCAAGATGCACAAAAGTGGTACATGCATCTGGAGTTTTTTTGCAGTGTCAGGAGGTCCTGAAGCATCCATTCTCTCTCTCTTTCTCTCTTTCCCTCTCTCCCCCTTTCTTTCAAATAAATAAACAACCATTTAAAAAGAGTTGACCTTGCCTGCTTCCTGCTAGTAATGAGCCCTGTGCATAGAACCTACTATGAAGTACATGTGTCCTATGTAGTAAATATTATTTCAATGCTTCATATATATCTATATTTATTTTTATTCAGTCAGATGCTCTACACCTGAGCTACAGACCCATATTTATTTTATAACAACCCTATAGTTACATATGTATTTGTTATTAAGTTATTTAAGCACATGGTATGACAATCATTAGTGGTTGAGTTTGGATTCGGAAAGTTTGCTGGTTAGACAACTGGTTTGGAGTTCTTTCACTTGCCTCTGGGAAGAGAATTTGAGTAAATTCTCTTTCATTATTGCTATTTAGGATCAAGGAATCTAAGATGATACTATATACTGATGAAAACCTCATTGTTAACCACACTGTCAAGAGAACTTTAAATAATTGTTATTGAAGAGCTAACCCATAGTAGCCAAGAGCAACTCTTCAGACATGTGGGAGAAAATACTATATTTAATGTTGACTTTGTGACTAGCAATATACATAATCCAGGGAAAATATAAGTTGATGGTTCTCACTGTGGCATGATCTGTCCTTAGTCAGACTTAGAGCTGTGTGTTTCCTATGCAGCAGCAAGATTGGAAACTCTTTAAGAATCATGACATCACCATAGCATTAAATTATTGCAATGCTATATTATATTCCTTTTCTCTCTGTGTGCCTAGATAAACCTGGTCCTGAGGGATTTCTCTTGATTTCATGAGTTTGAATTTTAATCATAAACCTTCACTTGTTTAAGTATCATTAGTATTGTCAAATTAAACGAAGTTCTAAGTTCAAATTAATTTCCACTATACAACCTCTCCTTGCTTAGTTTAATTGATTTCTGATCATCAAAGTATACTGTGGTAATTATATATTATATTAGTTACTTCACTTATTGCTGTGAATAAGTACCTGGCAAGAATCAGCTGAAGGAAGGAAGAGTTAATTTTGACTTACCTTTCCAGAGGTAGAGTCAATCATAGTGGTGAAGTCTTGGTAACAGAAGGAAGAGGCTGACTGGCCATGATGCATACAGAGTCAGGAAGACAGGGAAAGAATGTAAGGTGGGGTTGTCAGGTAAAATCTCAAGGCCAGCCTATAGTGATGCATTTCCTCCTCAAGGCTTTACCTCCTAATCATTCCACAAGCTTCTAAAACTGCACCATCAGCTGTAGACCAAGTGTTCAAACATAACCCTACAGGGGACATTTCTCATTTAAGTCATAATATTTATATCAATTTACTGTCTAATAATTCCTTTAAAGTAAGTTGCTAATTTTATTTTTCAACATTTCATTTGTCCCCTTTTCAGACTAAAGTATACAGACTGAAAAAATGGCAGTGTGATGGTTAGGTTTTGTTGTCAACTTGGATCTTTTTAATTATCTTGGGTTGGTTTCTGAAGATGTTTACAGGAAGGCAGCCTCTCAGCAAGGGACATGATGTAAAGAAGCTCAAAGAAGCTGGAAGTAAAGATCTTTTTCTGTGTGGGCAGTGCAGGAAGGAAATTCCAGAGACTATCACTGCCCATCGCCTGTGGAGGGCAGTGATCACATAAATACACACACACACCCCGCTTGTGAGTTGACAAACGGGTGTTCTTTATTGCGGGGAACGAGGCAGTATATGTAGAGCTTCCTGGCCAATCAGGGGGTTAATGATAAGAACCTGTGCATAATAGCCAATTGAGATCACCTCCTGAAACTCATTAAGCCAAGCCCCTCTTGGCAGGCTGTCAGGTGCCGTCCAAGACTAAGCCAGCGTTTGCCTCCAAAGGCCCCCAAAGGCTTTCGCCCCCTAAAAGAGACTCAGGAAGCCATTAAGTCTGGGGAAATATTGCAAGACAACACCCTAAGGCTATATAAAGGGGAAGAAATTCTCTCCTTGCCCTCCTGCCTGTTCCCTGTTCTGTATGTGTGGTGTAGGTTTTTCTCTCTGCTTGGACCTGTGAAAGAGGGCCAGCCTCTTTCGCTGTTATGGAACTTCCACTCAATCTGTAGTTTCAATAAATACTTTCCTCCCCCAAATTGTGCCTGGTTTGAAGATTCATCCCAGTGGCATGTGGCTGACTGTGACAGGCAGTTAACCCAAAAAATGAATAATTGACAATAACAATCAGTGCCCAATGCCTGCTAACTAGGATCACTCCAACTCATTGGCTCAAGTCCTGACAGTTACTTTGCCTTAAAAAATTTATCAGAAATTTTTTTTTAATTATCAGCTCAGTTGTGTCTCTTATATTTGGCCACATGTACATGTAGGCAACCAGAACATTGATATTTGTACAATAAATAATGCTGAGTTATTAAGTTTGTGCCTGCTACTATGTTTTATTTTATACTAATATTTATAATTTAACATAATTATGACTGAGAAGAAGCACATAGCTTTTTGTTATTAAGTGAATTATTTATTTCTCACTTCCTTGCATAGATTTCTCAAAAAAATATCAGTCTACTTATGAAAATATCAGAAAATGCCATTTCTGATATTTCTGGTTTCTGAAAGAATGTTTTAATTAATAAATCAAGCCTACATCTTAATGTCTGCTACTGTGCTGATTTTTTAGCTCCTTTCTGCCATTCATTACAATTTTTTTAATTCCACTTATTCCCAGAAATACTTTCACACTTTACAGGACAAAATTATGCATATGGTTAGGCTTTGTATGCCTTGAATGTCCTCATTTTCTTCACTTTCAAAAGTTTGGAATTCTGGAAAAAAACATAATTAAAAAATCATTTTAGTTAAAAAGTACTTAAGTTAAGCACTTCCAACAGATGGCCCATTTCTCACTAGCATAGGCAGGTCAGGAGGAGGTAGAAAAAATAATAAGATACCAATTTGGCCACAGAAGATAGTGACTGGAAAGTGTTGAATAGTATCAGAAGAGTTGGAAATTTAGTCCCCATTTAATAGAATATTGGAACTTCAGAGTCAAAAAAGGTTTGCATATTTGAACTAATGTTCTGGTGACAGCTTTCATCCTGTCTCTCTAGTAGATCTAGGGACATTTCTTCATTAGGTAAAACTTGGAAACTCAGCATTGCAACATCCTAATTACCTGAAGGAAGATAAACACAGCCCATTATTCCCTACGTTCTTTCTGCTCTGTCTTTTTCTCAATGTTTTCACTACTTTAATCAAGACCATATCAGTACATTGTCTCATTCTATTTTCAGACTCTGGTAGAGTATGCAGTCATGGGTTTTTACAACACAGTTAAAATCACCTTAATATTAACAAATGAAACTTAAAAGGAAGGAAACAAACAAATATAATTTTACATGCTAATATAGTTTTATTATTATCTTATGTGTAAGTTTATTTTTAAGGCATTTCACATATCTCTGACTTTATGATCAGTGTACCAGATAATTTCTCAATGCTGGGACAAAAATATCCAACCAGAAACAGTGTAAGGAAAGAAAGGGATTATTTTCCGCTTAGAATTTTGAAGTCCATCATGGCAGAGAAAGCACAGAAGGAGCCAGAAGCTAGTATCACATTGTCACATCCACAGAGAAGAAGGGAAGAGAAAAACAGCAAGAGAGGCAGGGCATAAGACCTCAAGATTTGCCTCTAAGAAGCACTCTATCCAGCAAGGCTCAACCATCTAAAGGGTCTACAACCTTCCCCAACAATGCCACCAACTAGCAATTAAGTATTGACACACATAAGTCTATGGGGAGGCATTTTACATTCAAACCACCACATTCTGCCCCTGACTCCCAACAGACTAAGGACCACCTCATGATACAAAATTCATTTGGTCAAACATGAAACAGCCTCCTAGATTTTATCAGTCCTAACACAATTCCACAGTACAAAGTCTCAAAGTAGTTTCTTTTTTTTCTTTTCTTTTATCTTTATTGCCCAAAATTAGATACATTGATTGAGTAAATATTGTACTTATATTCCCATTTCCCTCCCCTTTGTCCCCAATCCCCTGGATATCCTCCTCAGTGGGCACACTGGAACAATCCATGTGGCAAGGGGTTATGGATAGCACAGGAGGCAACAATGTTGCCCCTCCTTTATGAATTGTAGCTGAGGGGGGTAATGTCTCTGAGTAATCTCTCCCACCATGACTCTTACAATCTTTCCATCTCCTCTTCTGCTTAGTTCCCTGAGTCATGGAGGGTGAGTTTTAAGTCTGTTTCATTGTTGTTGTTATGACCTTAAGAGTCTCTGTGCTTCTATTTTAAGTTGTGTTGGAAGTTGTTGGTGTCTGTCTCGCTGACTTATCCTGGGTTGACTGATAGGCTGTGGTTATACGTCTCTTTCTTGCCCCACCACTGTCTCAAGTATTTCACTTGGGGTCTATATGATAGGCTTGGGGTGGTTGATCTCTTACTGGCATATCAGCCTTCGGCCTACAATTCTTCAGTGGATTGGAATGACCATGGCTCTCTCACTGCCTTCTGAAAAATACAAACAATCTCCATCAGAGAGTAAGATTAAATGAGACACACATTTCTAATTTGGCAAAATTCTATTGAGATTAGCCTCTCTGTAGTTCTCTGGTAATGGGGATATCTTTTTGGAGCCCTGGTTTTTGGTTCCTGTAGGATTTTGCCCTGAGTCCCAATTCCAGTTAAGGGTTCCCTATCACTGAGTGGATTTCTTGGCCAATTTAAAAGCTGTTGAACACCTTCCCTGGTTTTGGCTCCTCTATCGCACCAGTGATCATATCTTGGTCTGTTGATCACTCCCAGAAGGAAGTGTGTTCAGCCTTCTCATGGCAACAGTCTGCATTTTGTATCTGTGGTCTCTGCTTTCTCCAAATGTCATTGATCAACTTCCCCTGGCAGCTTATGCAGTGCCTTCCAGTACTGCACTTGCTACCATCTGGGTACTCAATACCATTCTGGATCTCACAGGGTCAAAGCAGTTTCTTAACTGTGAGCCCTATAAAATTAGGAAACATGATATACACTTGCAAAATATGTATGGAACAGAATAATTTTCAAAGAAAGATTTGACCAAAGTAGCTACAGTCTCTGAGCCTCAGATTTTAAATTTGCTTACATTATTTTCTTTGCCAAACTTTACATTTTGCACATCTTTCTTCTCTGTATCTTTCTCTTTGTCACTGCAGACCTGAGCCAGGGCAGCTAAAAGAAGCCATAGCTCAGATTCAATACCTTAAAATTTCCTTCACCAAACATATTAGTCCACTTCTTTTAAACTAAATTAAACTTTCTTCAAGGCATGGGTAGAATAGAGCCAGATTCATTGCAATAATTTCACATGAACTGCCTGGTACCCATTTCTCAATAGAGTCCTTGTTCTCCTCTGAAATTTCATGAGCATGTAGACATTTTTGTCTCTAAATTAGGAATGTTCCTATTAGAAATTATGAAAAGATGAAGAAAGATATGCTATCTTGGGTTTCTTCCTTTTTTTCTTATTTCCCTTTGGTATTTTTTAAGTCTAATTTGTCTTCCAGCCTGATTTAGTAGCTGAATTCTGGCTCAGACAAACTGGTGCTTCCATGATTTTAGGAAGAAGTTTAGGAAGTTGCTAAGAACACTGTCTATATATTTTGCTCACTTCTGTTTTTACTATACATGTATAAATGTATGTGTACACCTATGTGTAAATATATGTGCACATGTGTGTATGGGCATGTGTAGGTCAGAGGACCACCTCAGGCGTCAACCTCATTAATGGAATAGACATTTTGAGAATAGTCTCTCAGCCTCGAACTCACCAATTAGGCTAAACTGGGGGGCTGCTGAGCACTGGGGATCCCCTGTCTCTGCCTACTATACCCAGGATTTTTATTTGGATACTGGGAATTAAATTCAGGTCCTTGGGTTTGTGAGGTAAACACTCTACTTGAAATGTATCTCCTCTATACTTAGGTTGTTCATTATATTTCAGAAACTCTGTAAGATTACTTGCAAAATATTTTCTTCAAAAATTTTGAAGTTAACTTCTTTTTTCTCCATCAGTTTGAATGAATCATCTAACTCTGATTCCTTTATGTAAAAACCACTTAAAAGTAATATACCATTTTCAAGCAAAAATATACCATGCAGGGTTGGTTAAAAAAAAGATAGGGGATAATAAAAGCATTGCTAGACTAATAATAGTTTATAACCAGGACATTTAATCATGGTTATTTGTATGTACATCTACTTACTCTTTCATTGCCCAAAGTCCAACATTCTGTTCAACATTTAATTGATTCATTCATTGATTCAACCGTTTTATCCTGGATGTCTATAGTGGGACGTGCCCTTTTCATGCTCTTGACATTTGTCATGAAGCAGAGACTTTGTTCATATTCTAATGACAGTGGAGCTAAATGGAAAAAAGGAAATACTTTACGTTATGTATTTTATTACGAGTTATAATTATATACTAGCACTATACGTAGGTGAGAACATACATGAGAAGAACAGAGAAAGTAGAGCAGAAGAAAATATATCTAAGAGTAGGGTGGAAGGTGCACATTTACATATTAAGTAAGACTACCAATGTAGATCACTCAAGAAGAAGAAATTTCAAAGGCTCTGAATTGAGAAGAGATTTCAAAGAGATGGAATTAGCTAAAGTGGATATGAGACAGAAGTTCTCTACTTAGAGAGAACCCCTAGATCATCTTTTCTCTAGCTGGATAACATGTCACTATGAACTCAGTAAATCGACATGATAACCCTCTGGTATCTCATAGCTGTATAGGACAGAGATCTCTATTTAAGGTCTCACTGGCTCTAAGCAAGGTTGTGACTAGACTAGCCTTTTGTCTGAGAATCTGAGGAACATTCTATTTCCCACTCATCCCAGCCCTTATTTTTTTTCAGTTCTTTGTGGTTTTAAGACTCAGGTTAGTGTTTTCTTCTCAGAGGCCATCAGGGGGTCAAGATTAGCACCGAGAGATCACTCTGCAGCTTCTGGTTTCAGTCATGGAGAAACTGCCCCAAGACAGATCCACATCTGGCTTTCTTTTATACTTGACTTCCTTTTCTGATACCTTCTAGAAAAGTCTATTTTTAAAGAGCTTGTGTAAGGCAATTGTGTCCTCCTGGATGATCCTTCTTTTTTTTAAAATATATATTTATTGTCCATAATGAGTTACATTATTTAGTGGGCAAACCATGCATTGTTATCCCGAACTCCCCACTTCCCCCCCCATCCCTGATCAGTTGGATATCCTCCTCCGTGGGCTGTCTGTATTAGTCCTTGTGGCAAGGGATCCTGGATATCCTAGTACTCAGCCCGGTCTTCCTGGCCCAAGTGTGTTGTTACTGATGGGTACCATGCCTCCATTAACTCAGGCCACTTATTAGTGGCTTCAGTATCAGTAGCAAAATCCAGCCTCTGTCCAGGTCATGAAACATAGCCATGAGAAGGGATTGCACCACAAACATGACTGGGATTACATTAGGATGTTTGAGGGATTCAGTGTGGAAGTCTTCCTATTACAGGACTAAAGGCAGATGTGTCCAAGAAACATGGAGAGGAAAAGGTTCCTGGAGAGGGTACAAGGCAGATCCAGAAAGTTAATGATGTTTTGGAATGGTGCTATGGGGAGGCTTAAATGTTTGTGATTAAGGACTTTGAACTTCCATGGTGTGTAATATGGAGACTATGGAATTTAGGACAGGCTTTTGAAGCACTCTTTTTAACTGAGGAGAAACACATGGTACAGAAGACAAAGTACATGCTTTTTTTTTTCTTCTTTCGAATGTTGCTAAATATTTTTAGCTGATAAGTAGCATTTTAGTACTTGTAAATTCTGACAATGGTCTCATTAGAAATGTGTTTCTTTCCTGAAATAAGATCATTAGAATATTTTATTTTAAAAATGTATTTTAAGGAAACAGGATAATTTATAAAGCAAATTGGCTGAACTTAAGAGAAGTCTTTCAGCTTTCACTATCAGGTTCCATTGCAATGTTCAGATCTTTTTCTTTGTATTTTGTGCTTAGAGCTTCTTTAATTTGATTAAATGTACTTATGAGGCTGAGGATAATGGTCATGATGGTAATGCCATTAGCTCATGTGCATGATGCTTGCTCTTAGAAGACATTATCATAGTTCTCGATCTCTTAGCATCCTCACAACAGCTCCGAGAGGCAGTGTGATGGTTTGATTCACGCATCCTCCACATAGGAATGCGTTCTGAATGCTCACTCTCCAGCTGATGGCAAATTGGGTATTGGAACCTTGTTGGGGGTTTGTTGTTGGGGGAGGGCTTCTGGGGATTATAGCCAGCTTCTCTTTGCTGGAGTTTGACATACTCTCCTGCTGCTATTGTCCACCTGATGTTGGCCAGAAGGTGATGTCCACCCCTCTGTTCATGCTATCATTTTCCCTGCCATGATAGTGCATCTCCTCGAGTCTAGAAGCCAAAATTAACCCATTCCTCCAAAAGCTGCTCTTTGGTTGGGTTCTTTGTTGCAGCAGCAAGAAACTTGACTACAACAGGCAGTAATTGCAATGATATTCTTTTCATACCACGAAGACAGGGCTCTGTGGCTTTGAGGATTTAAGGACTCTGCTGTGGATATAATAGTTTATTTCACTTCTGTAACTGATTTGTTGTCTATGTGTATCTTTGAGCACCCAATATGTACAATACTTTTAAGTGAAGAATCCTTCTTTGGGTCTCACAGCTACTGTAAGGCAAAAATGAAATGACCATGAAAACCTTATAATCCATCTCAGGCTCTGCATGAATAGGGTCCATAAGCATTACTATTTACAGCATCAGCAACCACGACAAAAAATACTATGTTTTCTTTAGGTGAGCTAAATTCCCAGAAGTCTTGTAGTGTTAAGTGGCAGGATTTGATGTGAACTTGTGTGGGTCCTCTAGCTCAAAAGCCTGGTTTTAATATCCCTATTTTAATGTCACCTTCATTGAGGACCCAGAATTCTGGATGGAGCCCATTTGGAAAGGGCACAGACTGGAGTATTCTGCATGGAAAGAGCTAGACAGCAAGTATTTTAAGCCTTGAAAGTAATCCATCCTTCATCATAAAACTCCGTTCTACATGCTATCATGCCAGTGACCACAGACAAACATGAAACAGCAGAAATTGGCTGTATTCAAATTAAGCTAGTTAGAATAGTTGACACTGAGTCATATTTGACTCATGGGTAGTTGTCATCCTTGCTTCTCAGAGCATTAAATGCAATAATATGGAGGAACCTTTATAATATCATATGGAGTGGAAGGTCAAGTGCATGAAAATACATGATGCTATTTAAATTAATTTACATGCAGCTAATTATCAATCGATCCTGACCCATGGCTCTAGATTCTAGAAGAGAGGTTTGTTGCCTCTGGGGAAAAGACAGTGACCAAGAAGAGCCACAAATGGGATGCCTGAGATGTTGTCTACAGACAATTATTTGTTAAGAATGATATTTAATGATTCTGTTCACTATGTGAAAAATTGATCAGTTATGAATTGATCAAAATGTTTGGATTCTGAATGTAGATTTCAATAGAAAATCAAAACATATTTTTAAAAGGAAAAAAATTAGAAGATGTAACAAATGCATTCTAATTCTTAGCTATTGTAAAAAAAGAGCTGTAATAATCATAGATGTACAAGTATCTGGAGTATATGCCTTAGAGTATATGCCTAGGAATGGTATAGCTGAGTTATATGTCTGGGTTTATTTCTAACTCATTTCCAAAATGACTATAGCGGTTTGTACACTCACCAAGAGCACATGAAAGTTTTTCTTTCCCTGAAGGCTTGTCTGCATTTGCGGTCTGTTTTCTTGATGACAGCCCATCTGACTGGGATAACATGGTATCTCAGAATTGTTTTAATTTGCATTTCACTGATAGCTAGGATTATTGAGCATTTTCTTAAGTACTTTTTGGCCATTTCTGTTTCTTATTACAGAGATACCTACACATTCTTGTGTTTACCAATCTATTTACAATTGCTAGGAATGGACTTACATTAGATGCCCAGCAACAGATGAGCGAATAATGAAAATAGGATACATATACACAATGGAAATCTATTCAACAGCGTGGAAAAATTGAATTATAAAACCTGCATGAAAATGGATTGGATCTAGAATCATATAAAGTGAAGTGACCCAAACTCAGAAAATCCGAAATCACATGTTCTCTCTGAAAACAACTTCTTAGCTTGTCATATCTGTAAGTAAAGCATGTGAGTGGCGGAGTGGGGAAGTAAAACCTCTAAACCTAGAATTGTAACCAAAAGTGAATATAAAGAGATGAGCTGGAAGAGAGAAGGGGTGGGTAAAAGGACACTCTTGGCATGTAAACGGGAAGGAAGGAAAATACAGGGAGGAATTTGAGGAGAATTTTATTCAAGAAAAAAATCATATTTGAAAATGTCATAAAAACACTCCACTGTGAAATTTTGTTCTACAGTATGAATGTGAAAACCGTTTGCTTTGTGATCGAGAAACTTAAAAAGTCCATGGCTCTTGTGATGACTATAGTAGCTTGCAGGGTTTGAGAATGTCTTAGTTTCTAGGCTTCCTAATTGTATTACAAATAATACCTGAGTGATTTCTGAATACGGCACTCATGGTGATTAGCACAGTTGAGTCAGCTGAAGCACAAAGCTGTTGGGACTATTTTCACCACCACAAAGTTGGTTAGTGGTGGACAAGAATGCTAGTGAGGGGGGTGAGAGGAAGGGATTATGAACATGGCTGGAGATTTGCAGACTATGAAGGTCAGACTCCAGCTAGGGAAATGCCAGTGGTTTCAGACAACTGTGGATGAGAGACCTATGTTTGTAGCAGTCAATCCATAAACAACAGAGCAGCCCCGACGCCTCCGAGGAACCACGAGGAGGAAGACAAATCCTAGAAACCTTTCTTCACTGAGCAGTTTAATAAAGATGAATGTATTTCTCTTATTCTGAGTTTCTGATCACATTGAGTTATTATTCCATATTCTACTTGATCCAGTTGTAAAGACAAGCTTTGCAGACTCTCCATGTTATCTTTGCCACAAGCCTCACGCTGTTAAAGGATGAATAGTTCTCCTTGGAAAGAGGAGATTCGGTACAAAGGGGCAGGGAGAGGAGTCAAACGAAGTTAACAGGAGATGATTATGATCAAAACACTCTGGGGCTGGAGAGATTGCTCAGTGGTTAAGGCACTTGCCTCTAGTGCCTAAGGCCTCAGGTTCAATTCCCCAGGACCCACATAAACCAGACCCACAAGGTGCACTCTCTCTCTATCTCTCTATCTCTCTATCTATCTATCTATCTATCTATCTATCTATCTATCTCTCTGCTAGAAAATAAATAAATAAAATGTTAGAAAAAACAAAAACAAAAAACCCACTTTGTATACAGGACATAAAATTGTAAATAGTCGTTAAATGAATGATCATCATATCTAAACATGTTTGCATTTCTGGAATTGAAACAGCAAGATTTTTAAAAGTCTTCCCACCAGGCTTTTCTCTCTAGTTGTTTGCAATTACTACAAAATCCAAAAGGAACACAAGGCCCATTCAACCTAAAAACTGCACATTTACTGTGCTGACAGCACATACAACAGTCTCTATTTATTTGTCTCCTCATTTATTGTATGAAACTTTGAAATCTGAGCTCATATTGTACTTGGTCATCTATAATGCATCTCAAAGTGTCAAGCAAGGGCTGGAGAGATGGCTCAGTGGCTAAGGCACTTGCCTCCAGTGCCTAAGGCCCTGGGTTCAATTCTCCAGGACCCACATAAGCCAGACCCACAAGGTGGTGGCCCTGGTATGTTCTCTCTCTCTCTCTCTCTCTCTCTCTCTCTCTCTCTCTCTCTCTCTCTCTCTCTGTCTCTCTCTCTGCTTGAAAATGAATAAATAAAATAAAAAAAGTGTCAAGCAAATATGTGGACTTAACAATTTAAACATTGTGTGAACACATGGATAGATGGCTGGATGAATGAATGAATGAATGAATGAATGAATGAATGAATGCCATAGTCAATCCAGAGACACATTATCTTTCTAGATGACTAGAGTGGGTAGAAAAAGTGTGAGATTTTTTAAATTCCATCAGTTGAGTATTACCCTTAGGATTAAGTTAAAAATAAAATAAAGGACATTTTCAAAGATTATAAAGTCTTTGGCAATTATTAAAGACAAATTTTCACAGGTGGTGTTTTAGCCATTGTTCTAAATGGCAGCTGGAATACTGGAAGGAAAAGAAATATATGAGAATAAAAACATTGGACATGAAAATGAAATTTTAAATATGTGCATTTCCAATGTATGACTCAAGGTACCAGGCTGATGCATTTCATCTCTTGCCAATAATCTTTGTATAGAAAGGATATTATTCCAGAAATAGATGATTTAATAATGAAAGTTTTAAACTGAGTTCATAGACAGATGGCAAAATACTTTTGGGTGAACACAGATTGATGATTTTAGTCTCTCTACAAAGAAAAGTTGAGGTGGTCAGAAAGTCACACAAGAAAACAATATTATGTTAAACATTTAAGCATATATAAGCAACTTAAATACTGGACACTCATATATGTTGAGGAAGAGAGTGTATTTTTTTAAAATATTTTATTTATTTATTTTCAAGCAGAGAGAGAGAGAGAGAGAGAGAGAGAGAGAACCAGGGCCACCACCTTGTGGGTCTGGTTTATGTGGGTACTGAGGAACTGAACCCAGGGCCTTAGGCACTGGAGGCAAGTGCCTTATCCACTGAGCCATCTCTCCAGCCCGAGAGTGTATTTTAAAAATTAAAAAAAACTGGAAACTCCATTACAAACCCTCTTACATTGTCCCCTAGAAATTAAACAACTTGAATGTGTATACATCAGGTATTAAAATGTGAGAAACATCTATTCCCACATCAAGGCAGATAACCTACGGAAGGACAATGGAGAGAGGCACCAAGGGGGCCCAAAAATCATCCAAAACACAAATTTAGAGACTTTTACAAACCTAATAACTATGGAAAATTTGAATTCACCCACTATGACTCAGGGAAATTTTCGGAAGAGGGGGGCGGAAAGAATGTAAGAGTCATGGGGGAGGGAGAATAACTAATGCATCAAGGGGAATGTCATCATGGATTCAATGGCTTTATCTAATAACCTATGATGCTGAGCATATTGTTGTGTTAATATATATAATTTTAAGCCAATAAAAACGTTCAAAAATGGAAAAAAATAAAAATAAATAAAATGTGAGAAAGAGAAAACACAGGCAATTACAAAGAGGCAGTTCTGTTAAGAAAGGACAAATGGTTCTGAGAAAACTGTATATCTACTTGCAAGAATGAATCTAAACCCTTGTCTCTCACCATGCACCAAAGCAAACTCCACATGGGTCAAGAGTCTTCGTCTTCAGTCTGAAACACTGAAATATCCAGAGGAAAAGTAAAGAAAACACTTCAAGACATAGGCAGAGAAGACAGAGTAAGATACAGAAAGAACAGAGGAAGAGGGATGAAGAAACAGATGCCAGGGCTGCTCCTCTGCTCAACCCGCCTGCCTGTGCCAACTCCAGGAGAATCTATGCCCTCTTTCAAGGGGAACAGTAAAGCCCCTTTGTGAAATCCACCCACCTCTCTTTCATGGATGCTGTGGAGGAGGCACCCAGCACCTGATGCACCCTAGGAGGCACCCAGCACCAGCACAGCCTTCCCAATGTGGAACAAAGACAAGCGAGCAAACTCAGTCAACTGCTTCATCCCAAACCTCATCATCTGACTAGAAACACCTCTGCAAATCCATGATATTCCTGACAGCCTACCTTCGGGTGCCCAGGGGAGCTGCAGAAATGCAGCCAAAGGCATTCTGAAGATGCACTCCAGAGGATTCAGCAATGAGCAACGTAAGTGATTTTTCCACCTCCCAGGTCTGTGGTCCCCAGCATGACACACCCCTGATGGCTCACTACCATCACCTGAGGTGTGACAGTTAACTTCTGACCCCCCCTCCCCTTGAGTGGGAGGTGTCTCTAGCTAGAGTTCAAGCCTGGATGCTGAAACTGATAGGTCAGGTATGGACCAACCAGCTGTCTCTCTGACTTACTAGGTCAAGGTCTTAAAGTGCACTGAAGCAAAGTCCAGCCCTCTTCCCTCCATATGGCTTTCTAGAAGAAGGACTTCTAAATTTCCAGCCTTAGGAAGCTAAGGCCTTCCCTCACCACAGCCTAATGGCTAGGGTGAGGGGGGCTCAAGATTTTTCCCACATGAACCTTTTCCCTCATGATGGGAGCCCTCTGTTATCTTGCTTTTGCTTGTTTGGCTGAGCAACATAGGTTCTGCTATTTTGATAAAACCTCTCCCACATGTTCTCCCCACACTGGTGGCTGGATATCTCTGTAATTTCCCATTCTCTTTTGAATAAGGTCTCCCACTGTACCTTATCCTCTGGTGGTCTATAATTTTAAGTCTTTAACTTTATAGACAAGAATTCAGGTACTCTGTTGCATTGGAAGTAGCCGAATACTCTTTACGTTCTAATCCCCAGTTCCCCTGTTACAGAGGGACTCTGCTGTTTTCTGACAGATGCCAGGCAACCCCCACCGCACCCCAGGGTCCACATCAGCGGTGTTCCCCAGGCCAACTTCCTGAAGAAGAGCCTCAATGTGTCAGGAGTAGAGGCCACCATCCCATGAAAATCAGTTACCAGGTAAGGGCTTGTTGTGGTTTATATGGATCTGGGGTTGGAAACTCTGAGCTGGTGTGGGCTATAAGAAGGCAGTTACTCTCCGCCAACAATTTTAAGAGTGCTCAGTATCTCCTGCCAAGACACTAGGCTAGAATTCAGCATTCCTCCAGCCTACACAAATGCACTGTCTGTGGAAGCTTTAATCTGATACACACAGGGTTTACATCTAGCCTGGAGACAGGTCAGCTCAGGCTGGAGAACTGACAAGAAGTTTACTAAAGCATTCCTTCTTACCTGAACATCAATCCATGCAGATGTGGCTGACCTGCAGCTCTGCCATTACAGTATAAACTGAGGAGAGGAAGAAAGAATATATATATATATATATATATAATATAATGTATATTATATATATTATATATATATATATATATATTATATATAAATATATATATATATATATATGTTCCAGTACCTCACCCATATATATCCCTTGTGATTTTTGTTTTGTGTTGGCTTGTTTTTATTATTTCCATGGACTTTGTTTTGCCTTTTCTTTCTCACTTTGATGTTAGGTTTACTGTTTTTGCTTTTGCAGTTCTCCTGCTCTATTATTATTAATATTATTGATGCAACTATTCTATATTTCATTCATTTCTGGATGGCAGGGAACTAGCAATCTAGCCACTCCAATTGCATATTGGTTCTAATAACTGATATTTTATATATTAATTGTTAAGCTTCTGTATTTAAAACCTCTATCCTACTGAAATAGACCTTTATCACTGTCCTTCATTTGATAGTCACAAAAAATATATGTTTCTACATTCCTGTAGTTACAATAGTCTCCATCCTTCCTACCATATCTCCAACCCATACACTTATCTCCTTATTAAACATTCACCCCTTCCCTCTATCCCGTCCTCACTTCATTGCACATATCCTGCTAACCTTTTCTCTTAAAAATACATGGATCACACCCTCTTCAATCAATACTTTTATGGCAGAATCTGTAAACTAAAGGAAACATAATGATAATATAAAAAGTTATCTAAAATGAGAGAAGCCAGAATTAGCAAATATTCTGTGGAGTTCAACACTGAGGCTATCCCTAAAAATCTGAAAGAAACACATTTGCTAGGGAAACTGAAAGAACTTACACAAGTCAAAAGAAATAACCAAAGAGAACTGGAACAAAAAAGAACAAAGAAAGTCTGGGAAAACACCCCTTTCCACACATGCCCAAGACACAACAAAGAAACACAAAGAGTAAGGGGCGGCAGGGCTGGTGAGATGGCTCAGCTGTTAAGGCATTGCCTCCAGTGCCTAAGGCCCCCAGTTCAATTCCCCAGGACCCACATAAGCCATACACACAAGGTGGTGGCCCTGGTGTGCTCTCTCTCTCTCTCTCTCTCTCTCTCTCTCTCTCTCTCTCTCTCTCTCTGTCTCTGTCTCTCTCTCTCTCTGTCTCTCTCTCTTTCTCTCCTTGAAAATGAATAAATAAAATATTTTTAAAAAAAAGAGTAAGGGGCAACAAACCAACACAACACATTCCCAAACTCTCAACTTCCCCAGAAAAGAAGCTAAAAAAAAAAGACACAAATAAAATTTCAGAGAAAGAATTCAGAATATAGACACCTCAAATAAGCAGATGAATGATCTTAAATATATATTGAAGACATCAACAAGATAGTCTCCAAAGAAAATCAAACACTGATTAAATTGGTGAAAAAAAGCCACAAACATGGAAGAAAGATTCAACAAGGAAAGCGAAATGTTGAAAAAAAAATCTTTTGGAAATGAAAACAATCGAATAAAAACCACATCAAAATGCATGATTAACAGACACAATCACGCAGAAGTATGGACTTGAAGCAAAGTCAAGACAAATGCACTGTGAATATCACACTCACCCAAAACTGGTTAATGTTTGCAGGCGCTAAGCCTGGGACACAGAAAACCATGTGCCTGGAGTTCTGATGGCACAAAGAACTCAACAACTTCTCCAATGATTTCTTGATACTATGGTAAGCATGCGTCTACAGTTCCTGATCTGTCTTATGGCTAGAAAAATAAACGTTTTCCAGTTTGGCCTAGACTCCCCACAGCTTTGACTGCCTTAAATTTTCAATAAAAGCTGTGAGTAAAGTCAGGATGGGGCTTCACCCCAGTAGAGCCACCTGGCTCTCCTTCAAACTCTTGTCTTGTGTGTTTTGTGAGCATTTTGCATCCTCCCAGGTACCACAGGGTGATACCACAACACATACACACAGATGCATATTAAGATAAAGCGTTAAAGAGCGTGGCCAGTGTTTCCAAGAACTCTGCATCTGATACCTCCTCAATGGGAGAGAAGACATGTCACGACTGGAAACCTGGTCCAAAAACGTACTGTTGTGAAGGTCATGAATCCCAGCCGGAAAGCCACTGTTGTTTGACTGAATGGACATTCCATGATCATCAGATTTCCCTCTAAGGATTTACGTTGTTTATCCCGCCCCATCTTTGGTCACAGAAACATGAAAATGGTGCTGACTCCTAGGGAAAATCTAAACTTGTCCAAGTGCTGAGAAAAAGTGAAGGGTTAGTGATCAGTGGTTAATGAGACATCATTACCATATTCCAGAAGACAGGAAGGAAATTTCAGAGACAGAGGATGGAGAGCAGTACTGTGAGACACTCTACTGGACACAAAGTGACACTCCCAATATGGCCACCTGGCAGCTGTAGCAACCTCCACCATAGTGAGCTGATCAACATTTTGATATGGATTATAGAGAAGTGTAAAAAAAAGGCATCAAAATAGAAGTCTCTAGTTTCAAAGAAGGAAAAGAAGTATCAGAAATGGGGAACGAAGAAGGTTATTAGGGAGGGATTGTGATCCAATTGCATTATGTTCATGTATGAAAACTGACAATCAAATTTGGTATGAGCACTTATGGCTAGCTATAGAGCAAGTTGTGGACGTGTGTGTGTCCATGGGTCCTGTCCACATATATGTTTTCCAGCTCTGTCTGTTGAGATGGTGTCATGGTTTGATCCAGGTGTCCCCCACAAACAAATGAATGTGTTCTGATAGATCGATCCTCAGCTGATGGCAGTTTGGGTTTTACAACCTCGACCAAGCTGTGTTGTCAGGGGCTTATGGGGTTATAAGCCAGCTTCCCCTTGCCAGAGTTTGGCACACCTTCCTGCCGCTGTTTGCAGTGCTGTGGCAGAGGTGATGTCCAGCCCTCTGCTCATGCCATCGTTTTCCCTGCCAGGATGGAGTCTCCCCTCGAGTCCGTAAGCCCAATAAACCCATTCCTCCACAAGCTGCTTTTGCTTGGGTTCTTTCTGTGCAGCAACTAAGAAGCTGACCGCAACAGATGGTCTGGGGACATTATCACTCTCAGAGCAATGAGTGAAGCACTGTCCAGTTCGGCCATCTAACACCACTCTTGCCAAAGGGAAATGGAGCTTCCTTGAATAAATGGTTGATTTTAGAACTGTAGCAAATGTCCAAAATAGACCTGGAGCAACTTATAGTTTGGGAAAACCAGGTAATACTCAAAAATTAAAATAAAGGTATATGGCAGAGACATGGGATCCAAATGAATGAGTTCCCAATGGCCAAAGCTGGAAAAGTTAAGAAACAAAATAAATATCCAGGTATTACATCATAATATTTAGCATAAATAAGTATACATATTAGCATACTGATGCAAATAGGTGAAAAATATTAAAATACCAATAGACACATCTTTCATACAGAAGAATTTCAAATAATTTGGTAATCTGTCCACTAAAAATGTTGACTTCAACTTCCACCTTCTAAATCTAACTATACATAGTAGCTTGCCTCCAAGGAACAGAATATACAAAGAGGCATAGGGTGGGATTATTTTATTTTAAATGTGGAAACCTGGGAAGCATTTCCTTAGCCAGGTTACCAGGGTCAACCTAGTAAGTGATAAGTCAAGTTGGCAAAATGTGTCGCTGATATGATGTCTTAAGAAGGCTACATTATCTCTGTGGTCTTCTGTCCACCCTGTTCAAGCCCATAGCCTCAGTCCAAATACAAGAAAAATCACAGAGCAAGGAGAAAGGTTTTAAAGGAATTAACCATAAGGAAATAATAAATATCTGAGGAGATATAACCATTGCACTATGCATGTGTGTATACTTAAACACACATGCTACCTCATTTATATATGGGAAGTTCTGCTGTAATTACTGCACATGTCAGGGGTGCTCACACTCCAGGCTCTTGTTTTTCTTTCCCCCATTTCTGATAATGATAAAAGAAAATGAAGTCAAACATCTCCCCTCTCAAAGACAAGCTGAGGGCTCTGTGGACTTTACAGAATTGTAGCAGTTTAAAAAAGAAGCTTATCAAACATACATACTGGCCTGGTAATCCTGTGGAAAATGTACAAACATTTCCGACTTGAAAGAATGAAACAGGTAGAGAAGGCTTTATGGGAGCTGCACAATAGAGGTTGAGACTTAGCAGCGGGGGAGAAAGATTGCATTTGAACAAAAGACAGGAGAGTTTCTAGTTGCTGAAATGAGCGACTCACAAAGCAAGAGAGGGCCTGGGTAATATGTTTGGTCCATGAGTTTAGGCCGTCTAAATTGCTAATTGGAAATTATACAAAATAGACTCCCATGTTCACACTGAACTTGAGAGATAGGACTGTATTTTTTTCTTTTTTTTTTTTAGTTTTATTGAAATGTAATTGACAAAACATGTACATGTTGAAGGTACATCGTATAATTAAATGTTTTACACGTGTCTATGTTTGAAATAATTGCCACAAAGATGCTAACTATGTATCTATCACCTTACAGAATTAAATTTTGGTGAGGAGAATTGTTGAGCTCAACTATCTTAGCAAATTTAAGGTACAATGTATTATTATCAACAATCTATTAGGTCTCTAGAATTAATTATCTTATAGCTGAAAGGTTTTGCCCTTTTACCAATTTTTCTCTCTCCTCAAGCTCCCAGCTTGAAGTAATTCTTTTTTTCTTTCTTACTAGGAATTGGATATTTTAAGGTTCTATTTATGAGTGATATCATTCAGTATTTGTCTATTTGTATCTATATTATGTCACTCAGCATAATGAGCCTGTCGTTCATTTATATTATTGCAAATGACAGAATAATTTACTAATTACTAATTAATTTTGCATTATATATGCCTGCAATATATACATATACAATATATATATTTACATGCAATGGGATATTATATACTATCCTTTGTCATTTATCAACTGGTGAATATTCTGAGGCATTCCCTCTTCACCCCTGACTGACTTGTGTATTCACGACCCACGGGTATTACAGATAACCCCACTGAGGAGGACCTTCGGAGGAATACATTCATATATTAAATTTCTCAATAATTTTTAAGTGACAATGGTCAGAAAACGCTATAGGTGAAGTAAAAATCAAAAAATGAGAGGCGTTGAATGGCATGTACTTTAGGAACTTAACTCATTTAGTATTACCAGTGACTAAGATATAACTATTATTGTCTCTATGAACACACCAGATAACTAAAATTCATGATGTTATTCTTATTCAAACAGCTTCTTCTATATTCTGTGATATTCTCATATATTGACATAAGGAAAATAGATACTGATATTTAAAAATAGAAAAATACAAAAGACTATAACTTATGTATCACGAAAGATGAACAAATTTACACTATCTTAAATCAATATGTTGAGGGGAAGATATATCTCAGTGCTAAAGCACTGCAAGGTCCTGGGTTCAGTTCTGAACATAAAAAGTAAAGAGAGCAAACAAATGTCAATTAGAAACAGTAAGAAAAATTACTAACTCACAGCCTTATCTGATACCATGCAGTAAAGCCGGATTAGTGAAACTGTGAAAGGGGGAAAATGCAAATATCAGAAATAAGAGAATCAATGACACAATAGAATTAATAGATAGTTGAAGTAACATAAGCAACATTAGGAACATGATGAAATAGGGGAAATGATTTAAAAGACAATTTACCAAAACTCACTTAAAAAGAAATATGTAACATAAAAAGCTATATAAAGATTTAAGAAATTGAATTAATAGTCGAAAAGCTCTTCATAAAAATAAGCCCAGCCTACATGGTTTTGTTGATTCTAACCAATGTTTAAATTACATAGGACAATCCTTCAAAACATTGCGAATTCAAACCCAAAATCTATTTTTTGATGTAATCCCAGAACTGTCAAGAGAGAGACAAGAGAAATCTCTGGGACTCTATGGTTAGCTTGTCTGGCTGAAGCAGGGACACTTAGGTTCAAAGAGAGATGCCACCTGAAGAAAATAAGGTGGGGAGTGATAGAGAAAGATACCTGTATGCAGGTGCACAAAGGGGCACACACTCATGCATCCATCTGCACCCACATGCATGAGCACAATACATCCATACACATGTGAAAATAGTTCCCAAACTGGAAACAACCCAAATGTGCACCAATAGGTAAATTGAAAAGAAATTGGTTTATGTGGGCTGGAGAGATGGTTCAGCAGATAACGTGCTGGCCTACAAAGTCTAACGTCCTGGGTTTGATTCCCCAGTACACACGTAAAGCCAAATGCACAAAACTGTGCATATATCTGGAGTTTGTTTGCAGTAGTGTGCCCATAATCTCTCTCTCCCCCTCCCGCTCTCTGCTTGCAAATAAATAATAAAATACTTTTTTAAAGAAATTGGTTTATCCATATAACGGATATCCACGTGGCATTTCCATTTAATGTAAATCAGCAACAAAAACAAAATATTGACAAGTGTGAAAAGTTAATTTCAAGAAATACGGAAGGAAAGCAGAAAGACTAATATATACATAATATATATAATATAATATATATATTATATATATAATATATAATATATATTCATAACATGTATATATGTTATGAATGTGTACACATGGTGTGAATCCATTTGTTCTAGGAAATTTGAACTAATCTTGAATTTTAAAAAAGCAGTGTTTGCTGGGCATGGTAGCGCACACCTTTAATCCTAGCACTTGGGAGGCAGAGGTAGGAGGATCACTGTGAGTTCGAGGCCACCCTAAGACTGCATAGTGAATTCCAGGTCAGCCTGGACTAGAGCGAGACCCTACCTCGAAAAAACAAAACAAAACAAAAAAGCAGTGTTTGCAGATGAGGACAGTTAGTGCTTGAGGGAAAAACTACACAGAGGTAAGGAGAAATGTGTGTGTGTGAGAGTGTGTGTGAGTTGTGTGTGTGTGTGAGCATGTGTGAGCATGTGTGTGTCTGTGTGTCTGTGTGTGTGAGTGTGTGTGTATCCACCTCTTCATGATGATGATGGTTTTACTGATTTATCTATACATCAAAGTACAACTAAAATTGTGTATTTAAGTATATATAGTATTTGACATATGTACTGCAATTTTTAATAGGACTGAGCATCCAATCAAAGGTCTTACACCTGCTAAGTAACCTCTTCACTATAGCCCTGGCCCTAAATTATAACAATGTCTTTTATGAAAAGGCACGCAGAAAAAAACAAATAATATTTCAGTGAGATGAGAAAAATTATGACTTGAAGTAAAAGTTACATTTCAAGCTTTTAACCATAAAAGTTAAAGGTCAATATTTTGTCCTTTATATTTATTTGTAAATGGCAGACATAGATTTTATCAAGAAATTTAAATAAAGGATAACTGAAGCTCTAGGAGAAACCAAATTAATATAAAAGACAGGGTCTAGCATAAAAAATATCCTTCTACTATATGTATATATGCTATATATGGCATAAATTTAAGCATGGAATATTTTATATATGCATGTGATATAAATATATGCCTATATACATATATATAATTTCATATCAGTTTTAGTTTATAAAAATGTTTACCAGGCTTGTTTTCTCTTTGTTACAAAGCCTTTTGTACATAACGCCAGGCTCCAGCCAGCTCCTGCAGAATTGAACGCCTAAGCCAAAAGGTACAGAATTTTTAGTATGTGTGATGCAATTCCTATGTTTTTCTCCTTGTAAGAAATTCAACGAAATATGTTGTCTCTTATCGTTAAGCACTTAAACACATTCAATCCATTATGAATCTATGAAATCATTGTGTATCTTCTTTTATGGTATGCCTACTTTATGCCAGGCCTGAGCTAATTTGGTGTTCAAATGATAAAGAAATAAAAGGAAGGAAGGAGACAGGAGCACTGGGGAGAGGGAGAGTCAAATAAATTGGTTCTGTGAGGTACTTCTTGGGTCAGGAAACTGTGACCTGAAGATTTCACCATCTTCCCCATGGCCCATCAATTCCATCTTAGTGGAGTGTGATAAGAATAAATCCACTTTGTCTAATGGTTTTTCAGATCACTGAACCTTAGACAGAAAACAATACAAAGTTGACTTCAAAGAGAGCTGTCAAACACAGGCAGAAACTTGAGAGCTGTGAACGATATGCATGCAAACATGAATGTGTATAATTAATAACAAGCAGATTGTGTGCTCCTTGCCCTATCCCCTATGTACTGGCCAGTCATGCATAAGAAGGTCTGTGCTTGACAGACTAAAATGGAAGTGAAGTAATTGCTCACTGGCTACAGTGAAACAATAGCAGACTCATGCTCCAGTCAATATATCACCATAAAGTAACGTAAACACAATCCCATCCCATGCTGATTTGGCCCCCAAACAGACATCTAGACCAATGGGATAGAATAGAGGATCCAGAAATAAACCCACAGAGCTATGGTCACCTGATTTTTAAATTTTATTTATTTACTTATTTTCAAGCAGAGAGAGAGAGAGAGAGAGAGAGAGAGAGAGAGAGAGAGAGAGAGAGAAGAGAGACAGAGAGAATGGGCACACAAGAACCTCTAGCCACACTGCAAATGTGCTCCAGATGCATGCACCACTTTGTGCATCTGGCTTTATGTGGGTACTGGAGAATCAAACCTGGGTCATTAGGCTTTGAAGGCAAGTGCTGAACCATCTCTCCAGCTCCTGTTTTTTTTTTTATATAAAGGTAACAAAATGCCCTGGGGGGGAAGACTTTTTAACAGATAGTGCTTATAAAACTGGATATACATCTGCAGAAGAGTGAAATTAAGTCCTCTTTTCTCACCCCACACAATTATCCATTCGAAATAGTTCAAAGACTTGATTACACTGGGCTTATCTAGAGATGCTAGAATAACCTCCTTATCCCAATAGAATGTATTTACTCACATCCGTAAAGTCTCCTTGGTTATTTAGTGAGATGTACAGTCTGCATATTGGTTAATTTTCATCCCTGTAAGCAAATACCTGAAGAGACCTAACTAATGGAGGAGGTGTTTTGGCTTATGATCGTAAAGGTTTCTGAGCATGGTTACTTGGGTTCATGCCCTTAGAATAGCATCATATGGGAGGAGCGTATGGATGAAGTCTGTTCATCTCATATTAGACAGGGAGCCATAATAAACCATTTTCTCCCATCAGCTGGCTTTTGGTGTTGGACATTTTTGTGCCAGCATTGGGAAGGTAAGTATAACACTACACACATTTCAACCCAATCAAAATTAACCATCATGGAGGACATTGCTTTGCCTATACAAAGTAAGCTCTGTTTCTAAAGATAATAACAATACCATTCAACCTTCTCACTAAAGAGAATACATGATATGTTATGTTAAGAAAATAAATGTTTTTATGTTTAAACAGCCCAATTTGGAAAATAAACTTTATTTGCATTTTATGATGATGAACTCCCTTGGATAATAGATAACAATCCTGTTACAAGAGAAGTGGTTAATGCAGCTTAAAAACATGTCATGTGACATGGGATCAAGTTCTAGCTCTGTGAAAATTATCCAGCATTGTGCTTGGGAAATAAGTGCTCAGTCAATATTTCTATTGCATGAAATTTCAAGTCATTATAAAAATATGCCAGTAACAGCTTTTAAAAGGATGGGCTCAGTGGGTAGAAAAAGAGGAAAAGCAAGGGCGTAATTTACCTATGGCTTCATTAAGATACAGTGTGTTTAATAAATTAAGCTTTTCCCCAATTTATTTTCCCAAATATTATTAATCAGAAGGAGACATTAAGATGTGAAATATGAAAATGAGTCCTATTTTATTATTCAGTACCTAATGAACCATGCAAGTTACAGAAATTATTTTTAAAACTAATTATATATTAGATAACAGACAATTTGCGTTTTAAATTTCTGACTTGAATCTTACAGCAAACTGTGCTGACTCAGAAGGAAAATAAAAGGGAATTTATAAATTAATATATTGCATGTCTTCCACCCAGAGACATATGACTCCATTTCCATGTGCTCTTGAATTATGACTGAGGGAAATAAAAGGTGAACATGCAATTGGAGTTAGACTTAATTATTCATTAGAAAATAATTTAGCTAATTAATAAATAAATTATTTAACTAGGCAGGGTCAGCGAACTGCACAACTCAATATCTAAAAGCAAGGCATCCATTGTCACCCACGATCATCTCTGCCATCCTCCTTCTGTCATTGTAAACTGCTACTTTTGGGAATTCTCATGGCAGCTTGTAATAGCTATACTTAGATTTGCCCTTGTATTAACAGCTCCAATTTAAGATTTCTCAAAGGTCCTCCTTTTGCTAGTAGAGGTGGACAGGTCAGCCCTTCATTGGCAGGACTGTCACTTAAGGAACACCTGATGTGGACTTCCGGAGCTAAGGTAGAGTGCTTGCATGGCATCTGCAGAACCCTCAGTTCGAGATCTGAAAGGCAAAACTGTCTAGCCAGACTTCTGTGCCCAGAAAAAAAAAAAGAGTCATCTATCATGTTTGAAGAAGAAAGAAAATGTTTCCATGATAATCACATAAATGAGCTCTACATAGATGCTTAAAAAATCCTTTGAATGAAAAGTTTGGTAAATATATCCATGAAAGAATCAAAACTGGTAGAACACTAGTTAATCAAATGAAGAACAGAAAAGCATCAAAGTCAATAAAATAGCAGGGTAATAAATGAATATTAATACTCTAAATTCCCTAATCATTAGACATATCTGGTGAATTGGGACCAAAACAGCATCTCTTTATGGCTTTCAAGAAATGTACTTCACCATCACAAACAGAAGCACATGTAGAGGTATGGTGAAATCATGGGGAACGTCAATCTACGCAAATTAAAATAGAAAACAAGCAGTTTTCACTGTTTTAGTACTGGCAAAATAGACTTCAAACCCAAATCAGTTAGAAGAGATAAACAAAGTTGCTTCATATTGATTAAAAGAACAATCCATCAAGAGGATATTACAATTTTAAACATATAGGTATCAGAGAGTTGTGCCCATTTTCATAAAATATACACAACTCTATGGAAAGACATGGATTAACCCTAACACAATATTAATGAGTGACTTCAATTTCCTACTTTTAACAATATACAGGCCATCCTGACAAAAAAAAATCAGACACATATGAATTAAGTGATAGATATAGTAGGTGAAATGGACATAATAGACATCACCAAAACATTCTTTTCAAACACTAGTGAATGTACATTCTTAACTTTTTATCATATGCATCATAAAATAGAGCACAAAGCAAGCCTTAACAAACATAGAAAAATTGAAATAATTTCTTACATTCTATATGACCACAGTGGAACAAAACTACAAACCAATAATGAGAGAATTTACTGAACATACACAAACTCAAAAGGTGAATGGGCCATTGAAGAAATCAAGAAGGAAATTTTGAAAAATCCTAGAAGTCCTATGAAGATTTAGGATAACTACCTCCATTAAAAATTAGAGATCCTCAAATAAATAGCATAATGATGTGATTTACGGCCTTGACAAAACTAAAACAAGTCAAATGAAAATTATCAGATAGAAAGAAATAATTAAGATCAAGGCAGAAATTAATGAAATAGAAATAAAAAAAACATAGACTCCACTGGGCGTGGTGGCACACACCTTTAATCCCAGCACTTGGGAAGCAGAGGTAGAGGATCATTTTGAGTTTGAGACCACCCTGAGATTATTACATAGTGAGTTCCAAGTAGAGTTGCGCTCTAGCCCAGGCTGACCCAGGTGTGGGCCATGTAAGCATGGTACTGGCACAAAAACAGAAACACAGATCCATAGGATGAAATACTGGGCAGAGTATATAAAGCACTGAGGCCAAAGCCATCTTATTTTGACAAAGATGTCAATAACATTCATTGGAGTAAAGACATCTTCAACAACCAGTGCTGTTAGAACAGAACAGCTATGTGAAGACAGATGAAACGAGAGTCTAATCTTTCATACTGAACAAAAATTGAACTCCAAACCAACCAAACACATTATGTAAGACTAAAACCTCTGAACATGTCAGAAGAAAATGTAGAAAAACCATCCAAGATGTAAACATAGGCAAAGTCTCTTTGAATAGGACTCCAGTTGTTCAGGAAATAATCCCAAATATTAGCAAGGGGAACCACATGAAGTTAAAAGGCTTCTGTACAACAAATTAAACATTTAATTGAGCTAATCAGATTAAGAGGCAGACTACAGAAATAAAGAAAGTCTTTGCTAGCCAATCCAATAGTAACCAGCAATCTGATCTCACTCTGACTGAGGAATACTACCTAGAATATACAAAGAACATGAAAAGTTAGAGAAAAAAATTAGCTGGCACAACATGAACTTCAAGTGACCAAAAAAAAAAAAAACATATGAAAACTGTTCATCTCTGCTAACATTAGAGAATGAAAATCAAAACTACTTTGAAGCCAGGCCTTTAATCCCAAGCAGAGGAAGAAGGATCACTGTGAATTCAAGGCCAGCCTGAGACTATATAGTGAATTTCAGGTCAGGCTGGGCTACACAGTAAGACCCTACCTAAATAAATAAATAGATTAGATAGATAGATAGATAGATAGATAGATAGATAGATAGATAGATAGATAGATGATAGATAGATAGATAGATAGATAGAAGATAGATAGAGACAGATAGACAGATGATAGATAGATGATAGATAGATAGACAGATGATAGATAGATGATAGATAGATAGATGATAGATAGATAGATAGATAGATAGATAGATAGATAGATAGATAGATGATACAAGCTGGCAAGAATGGGAAAAAAGCAATCCTTATACACTGCTCATGAAGATGTCAACTATTTCAGCCACTATGTAAATCATCATGGAGATTCCTCAACAAGCTAAAATTGGGTCTTCCATATCTGTACTACCACCCAGTATTTACCCAAAAGACCTTAAGTCATTATGTCAATAAATCAATATAAAATCCCTATTGTGGAACTATTCATAATAGCTAAGTTATTAAACCAACCTAAGTGTCCAACTACAGAAGAATAAAGAAAATATTGCATACACACAATGGAATTTTTTCAACCACAAAGTAAAAGTTATGCTTGCCTGAAAATGTATGCAGCTGGAGATAACACTATTATGCAAATGAAGGCAGTCTCTGAAAGACAAATATCATATGTATTCTCTCATTTGTGAAGGAAGAGGAAAGGGGCTGTATGAGGAATATGGTTGATACACAATATGTACTTGTATAAAAATGTCCTTATGTAATACCAAACCAGGTACAATGCATATACACAACAAAAGAGAAAGAAAACTCCTTTGCTCTTAAGTAGAGAGCCTGACAGACATTGATATTTATTTATCAAACACATATATCAAACACAATCAAGATGAAATTTAAGGCAGCATATGCAAATTAAATTATGGTGATCCTTAACCTTTTGAGGCCCAGAGTTACTGTGGTTTTCTATGTTTTAGCACCTATGAATTATTTGTGAATTTGGTTATGTCAATATCTCATGGAGTTTACATTGTGTATTCTTATATTTTCAGTTTCTGATGTTCTTCACATAGGATTGAATGGCAGTGATATACTCATATAAAGGAAATTCAAGCATGCTTTACCTATCATTGTCACATTTTTTTATAATGAAAGCATCTGAGTGTTTTCCTCCTGAGCCATTTGCATTCCTGATACATAACTACATCTCAAAGAAACCACTAATCACCTGCTTGGGTTTTAGCTCTGTAAATAATAATACTGTGCTTTGGAGGAACAAATAAGAATCAGAATTTTTATGTGCCAGATGGTTAATGATCATTGATTGTCTACAGGTGTTATAAGACTATTTAGTTGGAACTGCCTTCAGGACATTATTATTTTCTCACAACAAATTTTTGACGGAATTTATTTAATTTATTTCCATAGAGATGGAAGTGGAGTGACTATGGCTGGAATGTAGAAAAGAAAAAGTGTGTGTATCATTTCTAAATCTGCAGAGAACTCACCATATCCAGATGCTTCAGATGAGGTTTGATGAGAGAGCAGAGAGAGTTGGAGGATGAGAAGGAGAGATGGGGGAGGAGGAGGAGGAAGAAGAAGAAGAGGAGGAGGAGGAAGAGGAGAAAGCCAGAGAACATGCAAGTTATCCTCTCTGGATTTCTGACCTGAGAATTTGCATTGAACGTTCTGATGCTTATATGTGAAAGTTGCTCAAGGTGTCTGCTCATTGTGCTGAAAAATCACTCTGAAAAACTTCCCTGTGGTGAAAACTGAAATCACCTAAAGTAATGTCAATATGTATCTATATCTTACTCTGAGGAGTGAGCTATCAAGGCTGAAGTGATGGCTAAGTGGTTAAAGCACTTACCTGGAAAGCCTAACTACCAGGGTTTGATTCCCTAGGGCCCACATAAAGCCAGATGCACAGAGTGGTGCATGCATCTGGAGTTCATTTGCAGTGGCTGGAGGCCCTGGCATACTCATTCTCTTTGCCTCTCTCTCTCTCTCTCTCTCTCTCTCTCTCTCTCTCTCTCTCTCTCTCTCTCTCTCTCTCATACGTGTGTGTCTGCTTAAAAATAAATAAAAAAATTTAAAGTAGGTGATTTTGTTGAATTACCTATTGTACTTAAATGAAAAATCTTAAGAAAAATGGGAAAGAATAGTATGGCTTCCTAAAATTACAACATTCTGCATCATAATACAAAAAGGAACATTTTAAAAAGGGATTTTGTGACAGGGATACCCTTTCTGATGATTAAACAAAACGTGGTGTCCATAAAATAAAGAAAAAGAGCAAAGGGTCTTCAAGTCACAAAATTGGATTTCATACATTTCTGTCGCGTCCAAACTCGACCAGCAAGAAAGGACACAACCAGGGGGTTCTTCTCCGCAGCAATTTTATTCAAGAAACCTTGCAAGTTACAATCTTACTAGTTGCTTCTTCATTTCTTCTTCTTTCTTCTCTTTTCTCTTTTCTTCTCTTCCCTCGCTCAGGATGTGCAGGAATTTTTAAGTCAAACTACAGCCTATCAGCATTACATACGTATACATTCACAATTGGTCCAAATACACGGAAGCATGCCAGGCATTAAGCCATTTCCAAACAAGGAGTTAATAAATCCTCTGGAATGCACACCTCGTGGAGGTAGAAAGCAGAAACCAGCGCCATAATTTCAGCAGGCTCTCAAACAAAGAAAAAGCCCTGGCTGCTTCCAGTAGGTGGGCGTGGCATGGCTTGGCCCCAGGAATGGGGCTGGGCCAACCCGCCCCCTTACCTCACAGGAAAGGCTCACTACACATTTCACTGACTCTCAACTTTGGTGTCAGGACTAGATTTTTGTGGGGATTTTTTTTGTGGTAAAGTAACAATGGAGCCATTGAAAACATCAACTTCATGTCTCGGTCTAGTAATATATCATTAAATATTATTATTATTACTGTTTTAGTGTCTTGGCAAATATCATAAAGTCAACAGGACCACAGATTATTCTAATAAGCTCCGTACTCTAAAGCAACATGCTCATTCACATTTGCAAGGTGTTGGTGAGATTTAGATCTCATAGGTTAAACCAGCATGATCACCTCACTTGATATTTCGGAGAAGTTGGTCCCATGAGCCATGGGGAGGAACAGCCTCCTTCTTTCTCTGGTATAAATGAGGAGAAGGAGCAGAGAGCTTCTCCTAATTGAGTCAAATGTGGAGTCTTCAGAAAAGCTTAGAGGAACCTCAGGATGCATGCTTAGCACCAAATGATGTAAAACAGGCATCTGGATCTTGCTTAGTAGAATTTACATGAAAGCAGCTGTTGCTATACACCTACCTGATAAACATCAGAAAAGACAAAAAATTGTCTTGTTCCTTAAGACACACTGATCAACCTCCTTGGTCGAACAATGAAGGCATTACCAGACCTTTGACTTTCAAAGGCAAGACTGGCCAAGGCCTAAGAAATCAGGGACACTAATTGGTCACCTTAATCTATAACCTTATGAGTCAATAATATATGAATATTTCCTTTACTGAGATGTTGACCCTATTGAAGGAATCAAATTAAAAGAAAGCTTGTCAGAAGACTTACCCAGGAATTTCATTTTTAAAAACATTTTTGTTTACTTGTAAGGAGAGAGAGAGAGCAAATGAATGCATCACTTTGTGTATCTGGCTCTATGTGGGTACTGGGGAATTGATCTCAGACAAACAAGGTTTAAAGCAAGTGCCTTTAAGCATTGAGCCATCTCCACAGCCCTTCCCTGAGAATTTTAAATGATTCATAAGGATGAAACATCTTAAGGCACAAGAGGTAGAACAAGAGTGGACCTAGGCAGTCAGACACAAGACTTCCCCTGTCTAAAGAACTGAGTGAGAGATACCAGGAATTTGCATCCTGTGAGCCCACTGGCTCTCCCATAAGAGAAGGAGATAGGGATCTTTACTAATATCAGAACATACAATGCTTGATTATAAACCTATCCCAGAAATAATCAATTTTCTTCCTCTTAAAATTTCTCCTTTTTTTTCTCTAGAATATTAGAGGGGCCCCAAACAAGAGCTGCGTTGTAAATATGGGCTTGAAAGCTTTGTTTGATGAAATCATTTATATGATAACTTGAGTGTATTTACCCTTCTCCGGGGCTTGAGAAATATAAATGGCATGGCAATATTTTTTTTCCACTTCAGGAATGAGCAGAGAAAATATACACATCATCAGGGTTCTGGAACTTTCTACATAAAAATAAAGGAAACACTTATGGAAGAGTTTGAGGATGTAAAGGGTGTTATAAAGAAAAATCAAAAAAAGAAACAATTGAACTTTCAAATAAGAAGCAGGAAGGGTTTTAATAAAGTGGGAAGAGGTAGGAAAGTTCATATGGAGACGTGTCACCCAAGAGGCTTGGAACAAGGTTCTCTTTAAGTTACAAGCATCCATGTGACACTTGATGTTATTACTTACTTCACCTAGAACTCCAGAGGATGTCGGGCCACCCGGGACATGCTTTTTCCTGCTTATTTGGACATGATAGGATTTTATCCTGTCTCAGAGGATCATGGCATGGGGTACAGGAATGTAAGAAATCCTGAGATCTTATGAGAATTAGAGATGTGGGAACCAGCTTCTCAAATAGTCCCCATCAAGCTGGGTGTGGTGGTGCAATGCCTTTAATCCCAGCACTCCACTCAGGAGGCAGAGGGAGGAGGAGGACTGCCCAGAGTTCAAGGCCATCCTGAGACTACAGAGTGAATTCCAGCAGGTCAGCCAGAGCTAGAGTGAGATCCTACCTTAAAAAACCAAAATAACAATAATAATCCCTATCAGATGTGAATATTTGGATTTTTAGTTTGGTTATGTGGATACTGGCACCACAAGGAGTTAACTGATTTTGCTTACTTCATTTCTTAAGATTCCCCCCATCTGGCAGCCTAAGCCAATGGTATATCAGAAGAACTAGCCCTTGAAGCTTGGGCTGCTGGTTCTTTGTACCTGCCTTCCTGGGATGCTTTCTATCAGATCAGCTTATGGTTGGATCATGGCATAGCCTCTGTTCTGTGCACAGTTGACAGACAGAGGGAACAGGTACAGTCAGAAAAGCAGCCTGTGAGTCACCTACTAAGCAATAGGATGCTCGTGTGGTCACTGCCAGAGAACAGTGGCTTTTGTTCCACTATAGAAAGTATTTACGGTCTTCTTGGAGAAGACTGGAAGAAATTCAGATGTGGTTACGAGCAATGACAAGAAAACAAGTTTTATCACTGAAGCAAATAGGAGATACTCTCTTGATGAGCTCATTACACCCTGATGAGTTATATTTATCAGGAGGAATGCATGTACTTGTATTTCCATCTAACTTTAAATTTCAGAAAACATTACAAAAGATTTAAGATTAGTACAAAAAGGTGATTATAAATGCAAAAGGTTGCCTGTGACAGAGAACTTAATTAAAGTAGTAGGCAACAGGAAGTCTCTCCGAATAGTTATGGAAATGTCACCGCCAGGAAAGGTGGGTGTAATTGATTCATGGAGAATTATCACTTAATGTCTTACAACAATCTATCTAAAAATTTCCAGGGGATTTTCAGTAGAAAGTGTTTATAGTGTATCTGGAAGTAATTAACTTGGGAAGAAATGAAATCTAAATGACGCAAAAAGAAATGACTTTGATACCAGTTCCAGTTAAGGATTCCTTGCCACGTAGTGGATCTTTTAGCCAATCAGAGAGCCCTTGATTACCCGCCTAGGTTGAGTGCCACTGTACACAGGTGTGTACATCTTGTCTTGCTTATAGCTTATAGTCTTATAACAGTGTCCCCTGCTTTTTCCCAACGTTATTGGCCAATTGCTCCTGGCAGCTCATGTAGCACTTCCCAGCACTATTTAGGCTAACCATTTGGGATGGTTATATCTTGATGTGTGAAGGCAGCCTGTGGCATCTTCAGCAATAGGGTCCTATCTTTTACCTCAGGCTGGTTATCAAGTGCTTTGACAGAAGCCTGTCTTGTTTAAGGGACCAAAAATCTGGACTCTAAAGGGAAGTTTCCACTAACCAGAGGCATAAAGAGAGGCTACACCCATTAAAATCATGTCAAACTAACCATACTTTTCCCATTTAACCTATGCTGATCTCACTCTCCCTTGGAGAATCTGGTTTTATTTTTCAGTAAGCAGCGAGAACCTGGCTTCACCCAATTCTACCAACAAGACCAGAAATGACAGCTGACTCCCTGGCAGGAAAACCTCCCCTCATAGAGCAGCTAGGGCCCAGGTGAAACCACAGAGGAAGGGATGAGATGAGCAAGAGTGTTGCTTCCACTTCGAGCCTGACAACCTGCACCAGGGTGATGAAGACAGACACTCAAAGCATCCCAAAGCAGAAATCCAGAGGCTGCTAAGAGGCCAACGCTAAAGCAGATTTAAAACTCACCCACCTCCGGCCCCCAGAAGGCAGTTAGTATAGTGCTGGAAGGAACTGCACAGGCTCCCAGGGGAAAATGATCACCGACAGCTGGACTAAACAGAGACCACTGACAGGAAACACAATCGGTGGTTATGAGTAGGCTGACCACAACTCCTAATAGGAGTGAGCAGCGAACCAAGAAAGGAGCACTTGTGTAATGGAGGAGCCTGGGCCTGGGGGAGACAATCAACAGCTTTCAATTCAGCCAATGTTCCACTTAGTGAGGGGGTTCCCTTGTCTGGAACCTGGGATTCAGGGCGTTAGGCACCGGATCCCGTACTCTTAGGCTCCCAAGACAAGATACACTATGGGACCAATTGATAGGGAGGCTACTAAAAATCGAATCCTGGTAATCCAAAATTGTGAATATTTGTTAACCTACACTGATCTCACTCTCCAATGGAGATTGTGTTTGTATCTTTCAGGATGCAGCGAGAGTGCTGGGGCTCACCTAATCCTACCAACCGACCGTAGGCCAATAGCTGAGATTCTGGCAAGAGAGGGGCCACCACAGTCATACAATGGAGGATCCAAATGGAACTCCGCAGAGAATGACGAGATGAACAAGGAGCCCACTGCCACAGCCATTAAATCAACA
>PVHP010012313.1:0-43211 GCA_004024765.1 Zapus hudsonius
TGTGTGTACTCAATGCTAAGGAATATTACAGTTTTCTCTGCCAAATTAATTTGGCCATTACTTTAGAGTCAGCTTCACTCAAATTTTCAGTACATAGGTGGAACAGAGGTGGATTATTTTCCAGAAGGTACTATGAATGGTCTCTAGCCCAGTTCCTGGTAGAATCACTGTTTCTATCTGAAACCTCATTAGACTGGTTTTTACTATATGCCTTTCTGTCAGCATTCTGGTCTCCTGAAATCTTACCAGAATGGCCCTTTATAGCTTTTTAGGGCATTTTAGAGATTCTTGAGCACACATATCCAAGTAATTCCCTATTCCTCCCTCAAACCAGTCCCAAAGGCCTAAGAAGCACCTGATGTCTTAGCCACAATGAACACCTTACTTCTGTTTTCTGTATGGTACATTTTTGCTGTGGTGACCACATTACCTGGCAGAAACAACTTAAAAGATGTATTTGACTCAGGGTTTCTAGGGGTTTCCATATATCCTAAATAACAACATGATGGAGTGGATTGATCCTTGATGTTGTGAGCCTAAGGTAGTGACTGTTCACATGGCAGGAAACAGATTGTGCTGGAACTAAGGGCCAGACTATAACATTTAAAGGTCCATCCCTAGTGACCTACTTCTGCCATGTAGAACCCACATTCTAAAGTTTCCACAGCATCCTGAATTAGTGCCACGAATTGGGGGAAAGGCATTCAAAAGTCCAGCCTATGGAGGGACAGTTCATATTTATATCATAAAAATTGCTTCAAGCCTCCTGCATCAAACTTTCTCTGCTGGAAAGGTGTTAGTATCCCACTGTCCTCTTGCTGAAGAGGTACCTGCTCTACATTTCTACAAGGCATCCTGTGGGAAAGGCTACAAGAGCCAACACATGAACAGACAAAACACTCAATTACACCTGCAGTACAATATATTAGGAACTATGTTAAAAATATGCCTTCTACAAAACACTGCTAGGGCAAACTTTTTGAGTCAGGTGACTTGTCAATTCTGGAAATACAATTTATTTATCCTGGATTTCTACCCCAATGTGTCATTTGTATATCAGGGACTGAGAACATTTATTCTTATTGCATGCTTTCCCCCACCCCCAAACTCATTAGAACACATACTGCCATCTTAGGATAACAGTCCTTTGGCTAAAAAAGACCTCTGAGAGCTTGAAGATTGAGACATGAAATGTTTAATATGAAAAATTGCATTGCTTGAGAAAAGAAAATTTATTCCAGTTATATTAAATTATAATGTATTAAGTGGCAATTTCCAAAGATATTTCCATCATATGGGCTCTTTTTCAATGCAACCTTGCCAATCTCCAACTAGATAAAAAGTCTAGTCTCCTTACCCTGAATCTAGGTAGTTTTGTGACTGCTTAAGCCAACAGTGAGTGTATGGTAGAACGATACTATATGACTTCCAAAGCAAAATCATCAGAGCTCTTATTGGCAGGGACACACATGTTTCCAGGACATGCAGCTCTTTTGAGGTTCTCAGAACTCAATTTAATGGAGAAAACTAGACCCAGATACTCTGTAATCAGCAACTATATTCACGTCTTCCCTGCCTGTCAACTGTATATTCATTGACTAAACAAGCTTTCAAATGACCATCTCCCCTTAAGATCAGGTCAACTCCAGCCTTTGGGTCTGTATATCTTTAGCACAAATTATCCCTGTGTTTCCTTATCCCACTTCCCCATCACAAAATCAGTGAGCATAAAAGAAATGTTTTAAGCAGCTAAGTGATTAAGTTGGGTGATTATGCTGAGTGGAACAGTGACAATGTATGTATTTCCATATTCTGTAAATTGTTTTAATCAAGGCCTTATGAACCAGACTGCTTTAGAGAATCTAATACTTACCAGTCAGAATAAACCTCTGAATTTTTTTAATATCTTGAGGGAGCTTGCTTTCGGGGAATTGTGTAAACCAAAGTTTAGTCCATGAACATTTTGTCAAGTTTAAGACAATTTGATTTGGGAATAATTAAAATAGAAATTTTTACAATAACTAAAACTACACGATCTTGAGAGCTGGGAGATGTAATAATGTGCATTTTTCTTGCATCAAATAACGATCTGAGGAAATTACTTGAACTAAGTGCTTATTATGAGGCTTATAATGAGAAACCACATGATGCAGAGCAAAAATTCCTTCCATTATTTTGTTAGTAGAGGGGAAATGAAAGTTTGACTAATGTTTAAGTTGGGAGGGTTTAGCATGTATTCTTTTTTGGGTGGGGAATGTTAAGGGTGTAAATAAAGGCTTGGCCTCAGCCTGGGTCTTTTTATTCTGAAGATATTGATTATGACATCAGGGTTTTCTCAAAGTCAAGTACTTCTCCTGTATTTTCTTGAGTATATAAGAGCTGCTCCAGTAATGAACAATGACACCAGAACATGATTGCTATAAGTATCTTTACCATAGCATTTATTACATTGTATTGAAATTATCTACATATGTGCCTATCTCTTTAACTAGGGAAAATATTCTAACTCATCTTTCTATTCACAGTATCTAGCACAGAATTTGGCTCAGAGAAGGCATTCAATAGAAGCCCTCTATAAGTAATTAAACCAGAAATAAGGTAATAAGTTATATCTTTATGCCATTGCAGTTCTGAAAATCAGAAACCTGGGACATATTCTGGCTCTTCCCGTATTTCAACTCCAAGTGACCCTATCACCAAGTTCTGGTGTTTCTCCTTAGGAAATTCACCAAACATGCTTATCCTGGGCTGATCTATCAGTTTCCCAAGTTACCTGGCTCCTTGTTCTCTTGTGTACCTTCAACCCATTCACAGCTGCCTTGAAAGTGAGTGCCTAAAGTGCAAATCTGCTTATGCTAACTCACTTCTTCAAAACCTTTATGATCTCTGTGATGTCTGCAGGATTCAGTTGGACCTACACTGAAGATCCTTTGAGGCCATTCCTGATCTGAAGTATAGCCACTCCCTCTTCACTTTCCACACATTCAAATCCCTTCTTACATTTAATCAAATTCATCATCCTACGTTGTTCTCACCATTGCTGTTGTAAATCCTTTGTACTTCCCAATCTTCTGACATGGGATCCAGTTCCTCTTCTTCCCAAGGCCTATCTTCAATATTCCCAGAAAAGTTCTAAATATTCTCAAGGATCCATTCTAGCCAAGAGGATCTGGCCACATCCTTCTTTGTACTGTCAACTACACCTGACCTTCTCATGTACTAGACAGGCCTGTGTTTGCAGCTTCCTGGTTTCTTACTCTGCAGCAAACTCCAGCTAAGTGGTCTTGGCTGTGTGTTAAACCCCTTGGTTACTACCTTAGTCTGATTTGTGCTACAGTAATAGAATGCTACATATTGTGTAATTTATAGTAAATGTAAATGTATTTCTCACAGTACCAGAGGCCTCAAAGTCCAAAATCAAGATGTGGATAATGACCTCCTTGCTGGATTGTCACAGGCAGATGATGGACAAAGAGGTTGAGAGATGAAAGATACAATCCTTTTGTAAGGATTAAGTCCTAAATTAATAACATCACCTTTGAAATGCGAGTTCTCATGGCCTAAATAACCTCTTTTTTTCCAGGTAAGGTCTCACTCTAGGCCAGGCTGACCTGGAACTCATTCTGCAGTTGAAAGCTAGAATTCACAGTGATCATCCTACCTCTGCCTCTGAGTGCTGGGATTAAAGGCATGTACCACCATGCCCAGCTTTACCTGCTATCATGGGTATAAAAATCATGGAACATCAAAAAAAATTGTGACTAGAGGCACAAAACATGACCAGCCTCAAGATAAACAAATTGATGGGCCAAGCTCACTGTTTTATTCAAAAAGTCTCTTGTTAAATGGAGTTTGCTATGTGGGCAAGGCTCTGGGGCAGAGTTCTCATGAGTCTAAGGACACTTACATCACAACAAGTGGACACAGACCAAAAATCCACTGTGCATGGTTCCCTTTGCCAGAGATCTGGCCTTGTACATCACATTTCCATTTATGGGCCAGACAGAAAGTGTGGGAGACGAATGAAGTCATTCAGTCCAGCCTGTATGCCCATGCCATTGGGGAAGGACAGCCACAAAAATAAGTACACTGTTAAAATGCCTGAAAATTGCTCCCCAGAATAGACCACACACAAACATGGGTCCTTCACAACTCCTTTCCTCTGTGTGAGAAAGGAAACAAACTAGATGTTGCTGGCAGTGAGGTAGCAGCGGCTGCATCTTGAGTAGTCAGATTTAGCATAGTGTGCAAACCCAGTAGATACTGTGCTGAAAGGCTTATGGATAGATAGATGACTGAATGAATAAGCAGCACATACCTCTTCCTTGGGCTAGAGGTATTACTGCCATAATTGCACTATTTTCGTTGTTATTATTAGTTTAACTAAAGTGATTGATATTCATCATCCAGGAAGGGATATTTTGAATCATGTTTAAAGTGGATTTAAGTATATTAAATGTGTTCAAATGTTGACTGTAGCACTCCCATCGGCAGTAATCTCCAAAGCTTTAAATCATATTTTTTAATTAGTAGTAGTAATGAAAACCCTTCTCACTTCTCCAAAACCCTTATGATCAGATCTGTTAAGAATTCAGGGCATACACTATTATGTCCTAGTATCCTTGATGTTTCTGAAGACTATATCATAATCAGGCACACTACTATTTCTGCAGAAAACCACATGTATATTCTCACAATAAATAAGGCTGGCCCTGAACTTTCTATTTAGCCTCGGTCTCCAAAGTATTAAGGTTACTTGCACATGCCTCTGTAGCCAGCAGCCTCTCTTGAAAGTTAAATAAGTTAATATATGTAAAGTGTTTAGTATAGTCCTGATATACAGTAAATATTAAACAAAAATCTATTATTAAAGATCCATAATCTTTTATATCAATTTTCTTTTTTTTCTTCTTTTCTCTCTTGTCTTTCTCAGATAGGATCTCACTCTATTGCCAGGTCGGCCTCAAGCACTTGGGAATTTTCCTTTCTCAGCTTCTTGACGCAGGAATTATGCACATGAGCTAATACAGTCAAGTCTACTAGATTTTATATCCAAGATCATGGAAAATTGAAAGATTTTGATAAGTTTTTTTAGTCAAATTCTTTAATGTCATAAGTTAACCTGAGCACAGCACAGTGCTACATATATATATATATATGTGTGTGTGTGTGTGTGTGTGTGTGTGTGTGTGTGTGTGTGTGTGTGTGTGTGTGTTTCTTTCCTTGCACTGAGATTTCTACAACAGGTAGAGTCTTTTGTGCTCCCATATCATGTATTTTAGAATTTTTTTTATTTCTCTGAAGACTGGTGCTGGAATTTTTATTGAAATTGTATTGAATGTGTATATATCTTTTGGGAGTATAGCCATTTCACAATATTAATTCTTTCAATCCATAAGCATGGGAGGTCTTTCCAGCTTTTAAGTGACTACTTCAATTTCTTTCTTGTGTTTTAAAGAATTTATTGTGGAAGTCTTTCAACTTTCTTGGTTAGGTTTAGCCCATGGAATTTTTTGATGCTACTGTGAACAAATTATTTCCTTGGTTTCTTTCTCCACATGCTTGTCATTTATTTTTAAGAAGGTTACTGATTTTATGTATGAACTTTGTTTTTTTTTACTTTGCTACAATTGTTTATCAGGTCTAAGAATTTTCTGGTGGAGTCTTCAAGGTCTTTTATGTATAGCATCATGTAATCAGCAAATAAAGGTACTTTCTCCTTTTCTGTTTGTATTCCTTTTATTTCTTTCTCTTGTCTTATTGCTCTAGGTAAGACTTTGATTATGTTGAATAGGAGTGGAGTAAAGGTACATCCTGGTCTTGATCATAGTGGAAATACTTTGAGTTGTTTCTCCATTTAGAATGATGTTGATTAGAGGACTGTATTATACAGTCTTTATTATTCTGAATTATGTTCCTTCCATCCCAGGCTTCTTAAGGGCTTTTGTCATAAATGGATATTGAATTTTGTGAAAGGCCTTGTGCATTAAATTATCACATGATTTATGTTTTGGGTTCATTTATGCAACATATTACATTTATGGATTCATAGATGTTGGAACATCCATATATTAGTGAAATGAAGCCCATTTGATCATGGTGTATTATCTGCTGTGTTCTTGAATTCATTTTGGAAGGTTTTGGAGGAAATTTTTATTTATTTTTTAATATTTTATTTATTTATTTTCAGGCAGAGAAATACAGAGAGAGAGAGAAGGAGAGAGAAAGAGAGAGAGAGAGAGAGAGAAAGAGAGAGAGAGAGAGAGAAAACATGTGGGTACTGGGGAATTGAACCCTGGGCCTTAGGCACTGGAGGCAAGTGCCTTAACAGCTGAGCCATCTCTCCAGCCCTGGAGGGGAAATTTTGCATCTATGTTCATCAGGGTCTGTAATTTTCCTTTTTTTTTTGTTTTTTTTCTTTATCACATTTTGGTATCAGAATAATACTGGTTTCATAAAAAGAGCTTGGAAGTATTCCTTCCCTTTCTATTTTATGGGATTATTGGAGAAGTATAGGGTTTAGTTTGTCCTTAAATGTCTGGTAGAATTCTGCTGTAAAAACATCTAGACTTGTGCTTTTATTAAATAAGTTACATTTTTGTTTTTTCAGGGTTGGCTCTCACTCTAGTCCAGGCTGACCTGGAACTCACTCTATAGCTCCAGGCTGGCCTGTGCCTCCCGAGTGCTGGGATTAAAGGCATGTACCACCAAGCCTTTGGTTTTAGATGTCACTCATTTTACATTGGGATTTTCTCATCTAGAGATATTCCACTGGAATCACACACATGTTATTGGAGAGGGCTTTGCTGAGTGGGAGGGAGTAGGCTCATCCATGACAGAAGGCATGCTGGGACCAGCAGGGGAGGAGTGCCAGAGGACCTGATTCTAAAGATTCTTCCCACTTTCTCCCATCCCACCCTCCACTTCCTTCCTTCCTTCTTCTGTATATCTTCTTCCGCTTCCTCCTCCTCCTCCTTCTCTCTCTTTCTCTCTTTTATTTTATGTTTATTATATGTTTCCCAGGCTGCTCTTTAACTCCTGGAGGTGATGCTCTTGCTCACCTCCCGAGTCGCCATGAGGACAGGTGCATGCCACCATGCCTATCCCTCCAAATTATAAATTTGCAAACTGTAGGGTCTCTGAAAGTTTCTTTTCTTTTTATGCCTGTGTGTTTGTAGAGATAGTATATGTGCATGTGCACTTGTATGTTCATAGGTGTGTGATACATATATGTGTGTGGAGAGACAAAGGTCAATGTAAGATGGCTTCCTCAATGGCTTTCCACCTTGCTTCTTGAGACAAGGTCTCTAACTGAATCCCACACTCACCAAGTTGCCCATGTTAGTGAGCCAGCAAGTCTCAGGGCTCCTCTCACCTTTGCCTTCTTGGCACCGATATGCCAACACTCCTGACTTTTACGTGGCTGTTGGGAATCTGAACTCAGATCCTCACTCTTCTGCAGCAAGCACTTTACTCCCTGAGTCACCTTTCCTCCTTCTGAATTTGTTATATATAAAGAACTTAAGAAGGTTAGAATATTCATACACTATAGCATACACTAATTATTAAATTATAGTCATGGACAAGTCAGTGAGATTCTCTGAAGATGGGTTTCCAAGATATAAATATTTTGAATATTTCATAATTTTAAGATCACAAATGACTACGTGAAGCTATTGTAAAGTAACAAATGAAAGTTTTAAGGCTTTTCTGTTGACTGCTTAGAATGATGCTTATCTCTTAAGACTGCCATCTAGTGGCCACTGTATTCCTGATTTTTGATCCTGGAATCCTTAAATCTATAACAAATATAATTAACTGCAGGACAAGGAATGGACTTTAAGTTTGTTCTTAACCAGTTTTTCATATAAGTAAATGGAATTTATAACCTTAATCATTATATTAGAATCTAGAGATAAAGCATCTTTTAGCTTTTCAGGAAAGGTGCAGGATTTTCTTTGGAAGTATTACTTTTCTTGTGATAGATACGCTACCAGGAACTTGATGAAAACAGAAGTTTGTAGCTTGAATAGAGTGAATACAAGACTAAACATAGTGAGAGCATCTTACAACACCTTCCAATATAGCTCCCGATGCTTGGGGTTACAAAATTGTTAACTACATTTGTTGGACCTGAGTCTCCAGCTTTCTTATGAGTTTTCAATGGGGCTTCCACATATTTTTAAAAACATTTTATTTATTTATTTATTTATTTATTTATTTATTTATTTGAGAAAGTGAGAGATAGTAATCCAAGTAATCCACTCAGTGAGGAGGAGCCCTTAACTGGAACTGAGGACTCAAGGCAAAATACACCAGGTACTAGAATCCTGGGCACCAAAAGAGAAATGCACTATATGAGTGATTTACAAAGAGCTAAACAATAGAACCAATTCAAAAATGTGTATCTAAGTTAACCTATACTGATCTCACTCTCTGATGGAGATTCTGTTTGTATTATTAAGAATGGAGAGAGAGAGAGAGAGAGAGAGAGAGAGAGAGAGAGAGAGAGAGAGAGAGAGAGAGAGAGAGCGCTATGGATCCTCCAATCCTACCAATGAACCGCAGGCTGATAGTTGACATCTAGGCAAGAGATGAGCCAAGCCAGATATTCCATGAAGGATCCATACAGAACCCCACAGAGAGTGGTGGGATAAGCAAGAGACCCACAACCACAGCCAGGCAGTCAACACAGGATAAGCCAGATACCAACAGTTTCAACACAACCTAAAGCAGAAGTACAGAGGCCACTAAGACCTCAACAATAAAGCAGCCTTAATACTCACCCACCATGACTCAGGGAACTGAGCGGAAGAGGGGGCAGAAAGATTGTAAAAGCCATGGTGGGGGAGAACTCCCAGAGACATTGATCCCCTCAGTAACAACATACAAAGGAGGGTGGAACCGGGTTGACTCCTAGGCTTCCCATAAGCCCCTACCACATGGACTGATCCAGACTGCCCATCGAGAAGGATATCCAGCTGATTGAGTACAGGGAAGAGGGAAATTGGGAATTGGGGATATCAACTCATTACTTGCTCATTCAGTGTATCAAAGTATGGATAATAAAGAAAAAAAGAAAAAATATTTCAGTATTTATGTATTTATTTATGAGAGTGAGAGAGAGAGAAAGAGGAAGACAAAGAGAATGGGCACACCTGGGCCTCCAGCCATTGCAAAGGAATTGCATTGTGCATCTGGATTTTACTTGGGTACTGGAGAATGGAACTCAGGTCCTTTTATGTTGCAGGCAAATGCCTTAACCAGTAGGCAATCTCTCCAGCCCCCACATATTTTTAATAAAATCATTCTATATATAAAGCATATTATATTTTGTCCTTTGCAATCTGAATGCTTCTACATTAAGATCTAGAGTGTAGATGTGTCAGAAAATCAGCAGAGCTTCTAGCACAAGGTCCCAGGATGCAGCTGTATGGCCAGGGTAGATAAGGAGGACCACTATGATAAGCAATGTGCTTAGGTGGAGTCAGCTCATGGGTGTGATGCTATCTGAATATGCATAACTTAATAAGCGCTTTAAAATCCTCTTCAGGCATAGAAATAATTTATGACACATTTGTCCTCTGTTCTGGCAGTACCAAAATGCTTTTTTTTTAAATGGATCTCTTGGGGTCCTTAAAACTCTCAGGCTCCCTAAGGCCAAAACAATTGTCATAAGAATACCAAGATATCATGGGGTCTTTTTCACTGAGTTGACATTTGCACTAATGATGCAAAAGCAGTAGTGGGTCAAACTATGTAAGCTGGTTTCTTACTGTACTCTTATTTGCATTTTCTTGAATACCACATACTGGCCTTAAAAATGAGTAAAGAAAATGTCAGATTTGCTGAATGGTGTCTTTAATGAAAATGTAACAGGTACTATTTTATTAATCTAGATTTTTGAACACATGGGATAACATTTTTACTTGAAAGACTAACAGACAAACTATGGTAATTCAGACTTGGATATTTGATAGACAACTCATTCAACACTGAACAATATGATCCCATTACTTTAAGGAAAACAACTCACAGTGTTGCTTTTTAATTTTTTTATTATTTTCCATTAACAACATTCGAACTTGGAAATGAAAACTAGAAATTTTAAAATCTTGAATTCCCCACTGTGAGAGTGACTATTCTCCAAAGCACTATTCTAATGAGATAGTTGTGATATTAATTTGTGTCATCTTTTGTGATTTTCTTTTTTAATTGAGAACTTTGATATATAAACATATTGAAAATTGGACATATTTTTGTTGGATTGTACTCTTATATCCCTTCTTCCCTCACCCCCATTCCACTGAGGGGCCTCCTTAGTGTGGCTATTGCTATTTACTATGGGGTCTTGAATGCATAATTCCATTTCTGTAGAGGAGAAAGTTCTTTGGCTCTTATATTCTTTCCATCCCCTCTTCCACAGTGTTTCCCAAGCCTTGGAGGACAAGGCACATTGTAAGTCTCCTTTAGTATTGATTTCTCAGAAGCCTTCAATTTTCTGCTTTGATGAAATTAGAGTCCTCTCAGTGTCCACCACCATCTCCCTGGAGGAGGTTGACTGACTAGCAGTGAGAGCAGCTCTTTACTGCACCACTTCCTCTGTAATGTCTTCCTGTAATTGTCTCCCTGGCAATGAGATAGTGATGACTCATCTCATGACAGGCAGTTGGCTTTCTTTACATTTCTTTCTGATGGGTCTTGGGTCTCCCAGTATTCACCACTATCTGTTTAGGTCATATTCTCTAGTCATGTGTGAGGGCAACATGAGATTATAGGGGATAAACTCATGCATTTAGGAGACCTGTTAGTGGCTATAGACTCTCCTTTTAGCCCAAGAATAGTGGAAGCTTCCCTCTAAAGTCTATGACCTTCCAAGACATAGGCATCCAACTTGGTTCTTAGTGTCAGGCATGAATTCCCTTTCACAGAGTGGACCTCATATCCAATCAGAGAACAGTTTTTTTAAAATTATTTTTGCGGATTCTTTTAGATCTCCTAAATAGATTCATAGCTTTTATAATAAGCCTAGTTTGAATTCTTTTTTTCTAATTTTCACACTGTTTATTTTCTCTTGACTTATTTCTTGAGATAAAACTTCAAGTACTATGTTAAATATCAGTGAAGTGAGTGGACACCCCTGTCTTGTTTCTGACATTAATGGGAATGCCCCATTTAATATGATATGTGTTTTATATCTGCTGTATGTAGCTTTTATTATGCTGAGATATGATCCCTCCGTCCCTAGAGTCTCCAGTGTTTTAATAATGAAGGGGTGTTGTATTCTGTTGAAGGCCTTTTCTTCAGGATATGATTTTGTCATTTATGTCCCTATATCTATTTATGTGATTTTTTTACATTCATTGGCTTCTGTGTATTGAAGCACCACTGCATTCCAAAAGGGAACCTACTTTATCCAGGTGGATGACACTTTTGATGTATTCTTGAATTTGATTTGCAAGTTCATCAGAGATATTTTCTTTTTTTGTTGTGTCCCTGGTTTTGGTATTAGTGTAATGGTGGTTTCATAGAATGAGTATGGGAGCATTCCCTCCATTTTATGAAATAACTTTAAAAACAGTGGTACAAGTTCTTCTGTTAAAGTTTGGTGGAATTCAGCAGTGAATCTACTGGGCCACAACTTTTTTTGGATGGGAGACTTTTAATTCCTTCATTGATTCGAGTCCTTTTTTTTTCTTTATATCACTTTGGCCAGGTTTTATCAAACTCGTTTATGTTTTCAAAGAACCAGCTCTTCATCATTGTTTTGTTTTCTTCATTCCTAATTAATTGATTTCTACCTTGATCTTCATTATTGCTGTTCATCTGGAACTTTTGGTTTTGGATTATTCTTTTATTTCCAGTGCCTTCATATGGGTTATTATGTTATTTATATGAGAATAGATTATTGTTGTTAAGTATGCATTTAGAGCTATAAGCTTTCCTTTTAGGACTGCCTTTATTGTGTCCCATAAGGTTTTATATGTTGTGTTTTCATTCTCATTCTGTTTAGACATATTTTGACTTCCTTCTTGATTTCCTCAATGACACATTCATTCTTCAGTTGTGGGTTGTTTGATCTCTACGGATTTGAATATGTTTTAAAATAAAAAGATTGTATTCATATACCATCCCTCTTCCCCCAATTCTCCTGATGGTCTTTGATGGGGTTACTGGTATCCACTATCTATAAATAGGACAGATTCACCAACCAGGTGGGCTTCTTGAAGACAGCAACTGGATGGATCCAGTTTTCTGATCAAGCCTGTTAACCTGTCTTTTGATTGGGGAGTTGAGTCCATTAATGATCAGAGTTATAATTGTGAAGTGTGAGTTAATCCCTGTCATGATTATTATTATTTTTTTTTGGAGTTTGGTGTTTTCTTAGTTATTATGTTCTTTCTCATCTGTTCTTGTTTTGATCATTTTGTTATGGGGAATTTCTTTTAGGTCTTGTCTATTTGGAGTTCTGTATTCTGCTTATTCCTTGATGAATTTGTCTTTGTAAGAGTTGTAGAGTTTTCTTCTCTGATTTTATTGAAGATATTCTCTATGCCTTTGGCCTGTAGTTCTTTCACTTTTGGGGCTCCCATGATTTGAATGTTTGAACTTTTTAAGGCATCCCACATTTCCCTAATGTTTTGTTTTTCTTTTTTTAAACTTGTCCCTGATTTTGGCATGGTGACTTTTTTCCTTTGTCTTGTTCTCAAGCTCTGAGAGTCTGTCTTATTCATAAAATATTGTGTCGGTGAAGCATTTTTTGGGAGCTTTTTAACTGAGGTATTTTATTTTGGATTTCCTTTCAGTGTTCATTCAGTACCATCATCTTTTTATTGGTTTCTATTTTCATTTCTTATTTTAACTTTCTCATTGCATTAATTTGATTGTGCTATATTGGAATTCATATATTTGATCATGTCTTCTTCGAGGCCATTTCAGTACCTCTGTGTTCTTTTGGTTTATTCTCTCCCTTTTATTCAGCTATTTGTTCATGACCTCATTAAGTTTGTTGAATATGTATATTGCATTTTGAGATTCTTTGGAGCTTCCTTTATGTAGTTTTCATTTGAGGCTTCCATTGTGGGTTTAGGCTTTTTTTGGGGGGGGTGGGGTGGGGGTATCTTGCCTTGGTTTGCTGTGTTATTTGTTTTGCTGTGAAGTTTGCCCATCTGCAGATAATACTTTTGTCTTGCTGAGAATGTAGCAGCAGCTCTCATGGGAAGTGTGTTGAGTGTCCTGGTATAGCCTTGATTCTGGTGGACAGAGACTAGTGCTTTGTTTGTGGGTCTGTGCTGGGCACATATGAAGCAGAGCCACCCACCCTGTGGGTAGGCAGTCTCAACAGGAGTCTGGGCAGGGTGCCCTGGAGAGTGTGACCCATGCATGAAGTGCCTAGTATAGCTGCCACTAATCAGGGCAGTGCTAGAAAGTGGATGAGGCCTAATTCCCAGTAATCCTCAATCAGTGATTCTGTGGGTCTTCAACCCATGTTACTTAATGGGTGCAGAGGGAATACTCACCTGGACCCTGGGTGGATAACGCAGTGACGGGATAGTCTTTACCTTGGTCTGGGCTGAGGAATGCTACCAGGTAGGATGTTCCTACTTATGCTGGAATGGGCAGGTAGGCCTGGAAGTAAGGTTAACACTAAAAGGGCCTGATCCCAAACCCATGCATCTTAGTATGATTCTTTTTGATGTAGTATAATTAAACTTGAATATTTGGAAATTTTTTAATATAGTAAGCCAATACTTTGTAAATAACCAAAGCATGAAGATAAAAATGGCTTCAGAGTCAATGTTGTAGCCCACCTTTAAGAAATTACCTTTCAAGGACTTTTGGTATACTTTCAAAGAATATTCAACCTACCCAAGAAAGCTATTTCAATATGACTTGTTTTATTTAACAACACATCTGGCTGGGGCTGTATTTACTTCATCTACTTTAATTCAAACAACACATCAAAACAAATTGATGTGGAGGAAGATATGAGATTGCAGCTGTCTTCTATTAATCCAGACATTAAGAACATTTGTAACATTATAGAACAATGCCAAACCTGTTACTAAATACAGATATTTTTACAAAGCTTGTTATTTGTGTTAGAATGTATTAGTTTGATGACACATTTTAAGAGTCTCATGCTCTACCAACTGAGCTAGCCGGGCAGCTGATGACACATTTTATTAACCAACAGTTTCAACTTTTTTCTAATAGATTTACATAAATATGATTTATATACATAAAAGATCTTTGAGAGTCTGAGTAGTTTTTAAAGCATATACAGAGATGCTGAAGTCAAAATGTATATGATCTTCTGGTTCATTTCTTTATCAAAACTCAAAATACTAAGCCATTCAGACCTTTCTTTTAACACAAACTGAGTCGTTACTGTCAATTTAAACAATGTACTCAAGAGTGGAGAAAAATACAAATCACTAGTATGCAATAGAATAAAAGTGTTCCCTGCAATAATCAAAGTATCTAGAGAGAAAGCACCATGAGTTCATTCAAGCAGTCCTTTGATCTAGAAATGAACAAGATGAAAAGGGGCAGTCTGCCATTAGCTGTAACAATAGAAATGATGGTAGAAGTAGAGTATGAATGATTCTTCAATGGGTTGCCTCCTGATAAGGCCATGCATAAAAAAAATCCTCAAGTCAAAATACATGAAAAATACATTGTTACACAATGTTCTGTCACTGTGAAAGATGCCTAAGATCATTAATCTTTAAGGCATAATGATTTATTTTGGCTCATGGTTTCAGAGGTTCAACCAAAGGACATATAGCTCATTGCCTTTGGATCTGAGGTCTCCCAGTACATCAGAGAAGGCATATGTGGAGAAGCAGTTGCTCATTTCCTGGCAGCCAGGAAACAAAGGGATGAAGACAAAAGGGTCAAGGTCCCTATATCCCCTTTCAAATCAGGCCTCTAAAGACTTAACCTTCCCCATCCGGACGCAACTTCTTAAAGGTTTAACCGCCATGGACAAAGACCAAGTTGTTAACGCATGGGCTTTGGGGGCTATTTTAGATCCAAACTATAGTACACATGGAGCATACTATTGAATAGCAGATCCCTCCCAATTGAAATATTCCTTATTGGAGGTTGGAGGGAGTCAAGAGATCAACAGGTCTGGGAGAGCTAAAACTTCAAAAGTCACATGTCCACTCTCCAAGATTATAGAGTAATAAACAACTCATGAGGAGAGACTATGACCACTGTTGTGTGTTGCAAATTCCTCCCCACCTAAACATTCCCTTCTGATGGGAAGAGGGAGTTGGGAGATCAACAAGTCTGCACAGGAGAAAGGTTTCAAGACTCCTCCCTAACTTTATATTTGGTATGAACAACTGCTTGGTTAGAGCCTCTCAGACCAGCCATGCTGCCTGCAAATCCTGCAGTGTGCTGGAGATTCTCCAACCTCGTGCAGTTTGTTGGGGACTCTTCAACCAAGGGGGCTGCCTACAAGCAGTGCAGTGTGCTCCAGAGATGCAGCTTCCTGGAGTCGTCACCCATGCTGGGGTGGGCGCTTCAGTGGAGCAGCTGCCTCTGATTCAACCACGCTCCTGTAAGCAACCTCACCCTGCTCTCTAAGTAACCCCAATAAATCCTAAACCCATTGGTTCACCAAAACTTATTTTGGTATAATCATGCTTTGGTCTGTTGCCTGTGCCCTAGCTAGGGTGAATATATCTGTGTTCACTTCTCAGGGAAAGAGTTTCACAGGACACTTATTGCAACTAAGAGTTTAGCAACTCAATTCTCTGGAGAGAATCAGTTGTTTACTCTCCTAATTGTGTGGCTGGTTGTCAGCTGTCCATGTAACATTATTGTTTCTACCACAAGTCCCTAGCCTGGGGTTTGTGGGGGTGTTTCAAATTTGAAGTACAGGTACTTCTGAGTAAATAGTTCTTTTACATTATTATAATGTTGAAACATTTGAGGTTCAAGCATTGGCGGAAACTGCTCGTATTTTCAAGTTTGTTTGATTTTAAGAAGGCAAGTATAACTGGAGACCAACCTATGTGTAAAGAAAAGGAGTTTTGTCATTCAGAAAAATATATGTGGCAGAAGCCATTGATGTCTCTTGGAACAGGCCTATTGCTAAACTTTTAGCTTCTGTCATATCAATCCTGGCTCCTCTGCAAAGACAGGGCACCCACACATGGGAACCTCCCACCTCACCCGTATTTCACATCTCACCTCTGGCTTCTTTCTGTGTCTCCTTTCACCCATGATGAGGCTGTTGGATTGACCGTATGTTGTTGGCTGCAGGTATGTGTTTAGTCTCCTGCCTGACAGACAGGCTATAGAGCACTGTGTTCCTCTCAGATATGCTGATGCAAACAGAGTTCTGTTGGCTAAAGTCTCAGCTTTGGTAGTGGATCCTTCCACTGGCTTTTACTCCTAACCTGTCACTCTCACATTCTTTCTGAAATCACACCCCAAATAAATCCAAGTCACTTCGTCAGGCTCTGAAATAACTTTGTGGTTGTCTGGATGTGTAGGCACTGGGAAAGTAGCTGAGGATGTAGTGATGAACAGAGCCTTGAAATTTTCACACAGTTGCTGATTTGAAGCTTTTGAGGGATTTTAGGAAGGATTACTAGTTTCTTTTCATTTTGTAATACATCATCCTTTTCCATAAACATCTGCAGTCTTTATGTAGAAAAAAAAAAACACTTGTGCTCACTTCTTTCATGAATGGAAAGTAAACCGTTCATGAGAAGGTCTCCTTGGTGCCTTCTGTATACACACAGATTTTCCCTTTAAGATCTCCTTGTGGCAGCTTCATGCCTAATGTTTTAGAGGATCCCTGGTGACCATTGATATCCACTCATTTCAAGTCAGCCTTGGATTCTGTTTTATGTAAAGTCTTCCCTCCTCTCTGAACTTGGCAGACTCCACTTTTGTCATAAGAGTCACATCCTTTAAAACCCTTATGTGATTGCTCTTTTTAAAAAAGTACAGTTTTATTTATTGATATATAATTAACATGCCATTCAATTCACCCATTTCCTGAGGACATTTCAGTTATTTTCAGCATAAAATAACTTCATTCCAGAATACCTTCATGACCCCAAATTGAAACTCTATATCTGTTACTGCACTTTATACTCTCAGCCCCGAGTATCCACAAACATGCTTTACTTCTTTCCTATTCAAAAATGTCACTAGTGAATCATCATACGTGGATTTTGGTATTGTCCATTTAATTTAATAATTTCAAGATCCATCCAAGTTGTGACATGTACCAGTGTTTCATCATGGCTGTGGTGGATGATACTCCATGCCACTGATAGACACATTCTGCCTACCCATTTAGTCATTGATGAATATTTGAGTTGTTTCTACCTTTGGGCTACAATAAGCATCACTGATTTAAATATTCATGTATACATTTTTGTATGGATATATTTTTATATCTCTTGGATATATATATTCCTAGGGATGAAAATTTAAGGTCATATGAGAATTATACTTAATAAGAAACTCCAAATTGTTTTCCAATGTGGTGGCATATTTTGCATCCCACTACTCTTATGGAGAACTTTAATTTTCTCTATATCATTGTAATTATGAGCACATATTATCTGACCTGTTTTTTCCATATATTTCAATTTTTATGAGACTATTTTTCTCTATCAGAATATATCTCCTAGCATATTGTCAACCATATTTCAATATCTTACTAGTACCCAACACTTGCTATACTTTAAGCAAATTAGTTAATTATTGGTCCATTGTATTGGCAATTTAATGATGGGATGCTTTTACCTCTCCAATTTATCTTCAATGAAATCTTACAAAATAATATTAGTCTGTTTTTCTGTTAATAACACAAAATGTATGAAGATCATATCTTTATAAAGTAGCTGATAATGAAAAGTATTCTATTTAGCTTACCATTTGGTAGGTTGAAAACCCAAGATTGAGTGGATATGTCAGTTTAGCCTATGATGAAGTTCACCTTGACTGCATTGTAACATGAGGGAAAGGCAGAGAAGGAAACAGTAGTGTATAGAAGGGAGCAAGTGCATGTGTTGAGTCTGTATAACAACCCTCTCTTCTGGCAACTAAGTTAACCCATGAAGCCAGCACTCATCCCTTCTGAGAGAAGTGACTCAATCATCTAATGACCTCAGCCTAGGCTCCTCCTTGTAGAGATTCTACTCTATACCATGAGAGTTAGGGTCAAGCTTTGAACATATGATTCCTTAAGTGATATTCTCAAATGGTGTTCAAACCATAGCCCTTTCATCAGTGATGAAGCCATGTTCTAATGTTTTAAAATGTCTTTGCTCTTTTCATGTTTCCTCAATGTGCTTGGGTTGCTTTGACCTCCAAAAGCCAAAAATCTTTTTATTTCTATTTCTGTCACTTAGCTTTCTATTTGTAAAAGCAAAGAAAGTCCTTCACTCATAGTTCCTTAAGAATGCAAGCCACGAGCTCACCACATATGAGTTTTGCCCCACAGTTTTGTGATGAGCATTGATACTCTATGAAAACTGAGACAGATGGACAAATGCACAGTGGCTGGTTGGTCTCTTACTTTCCTGGGATGGCTCTGACCATTCCTCCACTAGCTATTTGGAAACTGTGTTTCTTGAATGAGGCATGGGACAAGACTGTGGCAAAGACTTTAAACAAACTCATTACCATACTCAAGGAAACAATTACAAAGATTTATTATAGTTATAACTTGTCAGGAGAAAAAAAACTTAATTTAGAGGAAGATCAGAATCCTTGTTTGAACCTATATAATAATATAATACACATATAATTAATCTAATATAAAACCCCCTGCTTATCAACAGAACATCAGCCAGCAGCCAGATGACTTAAAACCTAAGAGGTCACCTTCAGTAACCTTCTAGTGGGCTAGAGGGTGAACATTTTATTCCTAGGATCTGCTGTAGGAGGTAGACCCTCCACTGAAGCCCTGGGGTCTTTCAGAGATAATCTAGGTTCTATCATTTGCCACAGAACAGAAGTGGGAGGAAGTCGTCAATAGCAGCCCGCTTGCATGACCCTGACCATTGGTTGAAAGAAACTGACTCTGCTCATTTGGAATAAGAGTTAATGCAAAGGATCCAAATGCGGAGAGGGAAACTTTCCCAGGTAGTGTTCATGTGGAGATAGATTTTTATTTTATTCTAAAGCCTAGACAGAAAATGTCATTGCAGAAAAGTCATGAAATTTTACATTTGTGATGTCAACATTCTGTCTCTTGATGACAATGATGAAATTATTTTGAGTTCTAGAGAAGACTTAAGTCTTTGTCTCGCCATACTAATCAATAAAATACTTTCAATGATCCATAATTATTTGTATGCTTAGTATTTAATATAAAGATGGTTCCAAAATCTTTAATAATATAGTATTTAATCTCAGTATTGACCACTTTAACTTCAAATGTATTTCCCTGGATACACAAGCCAGTGTTTATCTTTCTTTAATTTTGTAAATTTAATGTTATAACAGAAATATAATGAGTATATACTTCCCTTTATGGCATCATTATTAGAGATATTAGAGTCATACAATTCTGAGAACATTTTCTGTGTATAGTCTATCAATAATACTGGCCACTAGATGGCACTAGCAGCTAAGCTGGGGAGGAAGAATTTTGGTCAAAACCAGTACTGCTAACACCCAGGAAAGATGGTCATTATCTTGACTTGGGAGCTTTAAGTTTTCAATGACAGGCAATAGTTAGAAAAATAAATTTGGCATTTGAATTTGTTGCAATTATAGGCGAATAACTTCAAACAAAATACTGCCCAGTCTTAATATTCATTATATGTAGGTGTTTATTTATGGCTTTCAGGCAGTTTGAAAAAAAAATTAATCTCCAGCTATAAAAGGATTTCTATTCCCTGAAAATTTAGTGAATACAAATTGTCAATAAGTCAAGCCAAAGAGCACACTCTTGCATTGAATTTTTCTAGCAGCTCAGTCGTCGTCTTTCTAAATTGGCTTCTGGATCCTAGAGCCTATTTGAATATTATTTCCTCTCTAGTCCTTTGGTTGATGGTGGGAGAGGAACTACAAAGTGGCAGCTGTGTTGACATGCACATTTGGATGACAGATCACTGTGTGTATACAACCGCCTTTCCATTTCCCATTTCCTGTCTGCCTTTGCTCATCATAGGCTAAAGGGACCTGATTCATCTAAAGAACAGATGTGAAAGCCATAGGCTAGAATTAATTACTTCTAGAAATCTATACCAGGGCAACCCTTTCCGTATTCATAAATGACTTCCCATTTCCCTAAGTTTCTGTAGTTGTCATCTAACATATTCTGTCTTATTTTAGGAAACTATGTCTATTGGTGAGGTTAATCACTAAGCAGCATTCATAAGGAAAGCCCACACTGCATTTCTTGCATCCCTTGTCTCCATCCTTATTTTTGCTTGAACTCTTCCCCTATCTGAAAATCCTGTTTCTTTTCACCACCAATGTAAGATCCTTTTCCACCAAACTGCACCCATGCCCCCTGTCAATGTCTCCTCCCTCAATCTTGTGTTTTTCTATAGGGGAAGGATCTTGATCCCACAGGAATTAGATTCTATATTAGAACACAAAATAGTATGTTGGTCAAAATCTCAGATGCTGAACTAAGCAGTGAAGTCAACAGTGGACAGCAGAATCCCTTCCTCACAGGATTTAGGCTTTTCTGGGAAAGTCGACTCTAAAATAGTAAGGGGCATGATAGGTGAAGAGGTAATCTAGCCTGAGAGATAGCAAATGCCTTTCTGGAAAAGGGGCATGAAACAAATACTTGAGAAAACGGGAGAAGGTAGAAAGATGTTGGGACAGCAAATAAAAGGGAGATCCAGAGAGAAGAAGGAGTATCTGAATGTTTCAGAGAAATACAACCAGTGACATAGTAACAAGGAAATGAAAACAAAGTATGGGCCAGTATAGGCACACAGTGGCAGTTTTCTGGAGGTGTGGGGGTCAGGGGAGCAAGGTTTGAGTGACAGGAATGCTGAGGAGGGCAGGGTACATGGATGTGGCAGTTAGCTTCTCATTGCTGGCAGACAGAACCTGACCAATAGCAAGATGATTGAAGGAAATGGTTTATTTTGGCCTACAGACTCAAGAGGAAACTCCATTGTGGCAGGGAAAATGATGGCATGAGCAGAGAGAGGGTGATCATCATCTCCTGGCCAACATCAGGTGGACAATAGCAACGGAAGAGTGTGCTCAACACTGGTAAGGGGAAGCTGGCTATAATATCCATAAGCCCCCCCCCCCCCACAACACACCTCCAACAAGGTCCCAATTACAAAATTGCCTTCAGCTATGGATCAAGAATTCAGTTCATGGGGGACACCTGAATCAAACCACCAAAATAGATAACTGAAGATTAAGAAAAAACATTTTAAAATATGATGATGAGCAAAAGGAAGGACGGCCCTAAGATGAATCTTGAGTTTTGGCTAGGACTGGAGGAGTGTGCTCTCACCTCCAAGAGGACATAGATAAGGAGGTTGGAAGGTGAAAGACGAGTAGTTTAGTTTGCACTTGGGAAATTAAAAAAAAAACATTATTTTTATTTTACTTTCAATTTTCTACATGTATGTAATGTGTTTTGATCATGCTCACCACCCTGCCTTAACTTCTCTTATCTCCCTCCCACTTCTATTGAATCCCTTCCTTTTACCAGTGAGATCCACTTATATTTTGACCTGTCCTATTTTTATGACCCACTTAGTCTAAATGAGGGTTGTTTGCATGAGCACTGGCAGGATTATTTACTGGAACATGAGTAATTTACCAGTGGATATACAAAATGAACAAAATGAACAAAATGTCTTCATTGACGAATAACTCCGCAGGAAGAGATTGGGCGCTGATGAGCTCCTACATCATCCATGCTGGGATGTTGAAGAGCCCAGGTGTGATGGTTAGGTTTTGTTGTCAACTTGGATCTTTTTAATTATCTTGGGTGGGTGGGTCTCTGAGGATGTTTACTTGAAGGTAGCCTCTCAGCAAGGAGCAAGATGTAAAGAAGCTCAAAGAAGCTGGAAGTAAACATCCTTTCCTGTTTGGGCAGTGCAGGAAGGAAATTCCAGAGACTCAAGAAGCCATTAAGTCTGGGAAAGGGTTGTAAGACCCCACACTAAGGCTATATAAAGGGGAAGAAATTCTCTGTGGTCTTTCCTGCCTGTTTCCTGTTCTCTGTGTGTGGTGTAGGTGATGGTTTTTCTCTCTGCTCAGACTGTGAAAGAGGGCCAGCCTCAATCGCTGTTATGGAACTTCCCCTCAATCTGTAGTTTTAATAAATACTTTCCTCCTCCAAATTGTGCCTGGTTTGAAGATTCATCCCAGCGGTGTGTGGCTGACTGTGACACCAGGTAACCACAGTTGCTCTGTGACTCTAATGTTCTTTCTTCTACCTCCTTCATAATGTTCCCTAAGCCTTGGAAGGGGTGATATAGATGCCCATTTAGAGTTGAGTACCCAGCAAATCCTTTATTCTCATCACTTTGAGTGGCTTTAAGTTTTTGCCATAAATGCTTCCCACTTCAAAAAGGAACTTCCCTGAGGAAAGCTGAAAGCAGCTAATCTCTGGGCATAGATATAAATATTTAGAAGGCAGTTGGAGTCTGCTCATCTGGTAGAGGAACTTCACAAGAGGCAATCAGAGAAATGGGACGGGAACCCCAGGGGTGTTTTCCTGAGAGAAGCAGGAAAAATGTTTTTAAAGTAAGGAAATGATCAACTGTCTCAGGTATTAGACATTGTGAGACAGCACTAGAAATTTTCAATGTACTTCTTCAAAATGAAACTCTTGTTTTTGGTTTTATCAGGTATTGCCATGGAATTGTAGCAGGTGATGGACATACAGAGGGTATAGATAGTGCATGTGTGCTCTATGCATGTGTATCTGCTGATGTGGCATCCTGTTCCCACATCTGTAAAGGCCAGAGGAGAAAGTTGGGTAGCCCCTTCCATCTCTCAAATGGTTGTTTTTCCTTGAGAAAACGTTTCTGAATTTTGGAGTGACTTTTTTTGTGAGCCCCAGTGATTCTTCTGTTTCTGCTCCCCTAAGATCGGGGTTACAGAAGTGCATAGCCACACCCAGCTGTAGGTCCTGGAGATGAAATTCAAGTGATTTCTCAGGTCTCCTCAGGTTCTGCTCATGAGATGTTCTTAACAGCTGAGCCATTTATCTTGTCTTATATATTTTTTCTTAACAAATGAAAATGACTTGGTCAAGTGAAAAAACTCTTCAGGTAGAGCTGGATGTAGTGACATATCTCTATTCCCAGCACTCACACTGGGAGCTTGAAGCCAGCCTGGACTACAGAGTGAGGACTTGTCTCAAATCTGAAAATAAGGCAAATAAAACAAAATGAAATGAAACCAAAAGCATCCCACCTGTTGAAATGAAGTCAGCAGAGGGGGAGAGATCAGGGAGTATTTTCAACTCCCAAGAGAGGCTGGCAACTAGAATCCCAAAGAAGTAAGGATTTCTCTTCCATCAAAATTAAAGTAAGAGGAAATAGGGAGGAGGAAGAACAGAAGGAGGAGGAGGAAGAAACAGACCAATAGCTTTGGCAGCACAGATTTCCACAGCTAGAAAGTACGGGGTAGGATCTGCAATAAGAGTTCTTGTAGTTGGCTCCAGGTCCTGTAATAAAATGATACCTTGCGCGTAGTTCAATGTTGCATGTATGCCTTAGAGTACTGCTATATAGGCCCAGCATACACTCTCCCCTGTTCCTCTGAGGAGGGAGCTCCCACACTCAGCACTCCCTGGGTTTACACTGAAGTTCCCTCCTCTCTCTCACACTAGCTTTGGCTCCATCTCACTGAGGTAAGCAGGCTTGTCATTCATTCATTCAGTAACTATTTATTAAGACCCTGCTGTCTTCCCACATTGATGTATCATACAGTCATGCTGAGCAGATAAAGCCCTGATCTCATCATGTTGTAACAGAGAGGAGGTAGATATGAATCATAATCTTTCCAGGGAATAAAAAAGCAACATGGCGGAGCCAGGCGTGGTGGCGGACATCTTTAAATCCCAGCACTCGGGAGGCAGAGGTAGGAGAATCGCCGTGAGTTCAAGGCCACACTGAGACTACATAGTGAATTCCAGGTCAGCCTGGACTAGAGCGAGACCCTACCTCGAAAATCCAAAATATAAAAAATAAAAAAAAGCAACATGGCAATTACTATGAGAGAAGAGCAGACTGTGTTCTAAAGCATTTAATAATAGAGAGGATTCAGACTGACATTGAGGGAAGGCATTGCTGAAAATTTGACTTCTTAGTTAACTAGTCATTTTGGGGTAAATTGGTATTAGCTAGTGAAAGGAATAAGGAGTGAGAAAAAATTTGAGAGGTTTCAGTGTTACTTAGAGATAAAAGGCAACACAGAGAAGGATATTTTGAGAATTTGGAGGGTTTGGGGGAAATATTCATCTCATAACATTTTAGCTTACAACTCAAAACCATGGAGGTATACGTAAAGTATTCCACTCTAGTGGCAAAAGTCACTGATGCTGGGTATTTTGACTACCAGGGTTTATAGACGTATCATAGAGCGGACATTCACTAAACATTCTGGCATGGAATAGAGTAATGTTCCAGCATTTTCTATATGATGTAGACTTATACAATATAATAAATATCATAAGTAACTACAGCAATAAATTTCTAGTTGATGGACTCTTTATAGTGGAAGAGAAAAATGAATAAAGATGAAGTTTTGAGAAGATCCCCAATACACTTAGAGCTTTATGCAACTCAGTTTGTGGGTTAATTTAGCTAGCAGACATCAGTCTTATGTGTACTAGCATGGGAAAATGGCCAATGTGGGGTCTCAAAATGAAAGATTTAGGACTACATGCAACTGAGCATGAGCTTCCCAGGCTTTGCGCTCTACAGTAGAACCCTCCATGGATGTGGGCCGGGGTCATTCCACAGTGTGGTCTCCAGGGCATCATGCTGGTCATGTGTAAATATGTTATTCCTTAAAGGTGACTGAGAATGAAGATTCACATTTATTTTTAGTTTGCTTTTCTTAATCACTTTAAGTTCAAACAGCCATATATGGCTATTAGTAATGTCTTTACAAGGCACACATCTATACTAATACCATGGCAAGCCAAATACACAATCTATCTTGGCTAAAAAAATTTGGCAGTAGTCTAATTAATATTGAAACTTCACTATAAGGGTAATTGAGGCAAATAAGATCAAAATTTATTGTATGTATTGTCATAGTCAGCCACACACCACTGGAATGAATCTCCAAACCAGGCACAGTTATGGGAGGAAAGGATTTATTGAAGCTACAGATCCAGGGGAAGTTCCATAGCAGTTAAAGAGTCTGTTCCCCTGTCATAGGTCCAAGCAGAGAGAGAAACCCATTACCAACACCACACACACAATAGCAAACAGGCAGGAGACTAAGGGAGAGAAATCTCCTTCCCCTTTATATAGACTTAGGGTGGAGGTCTTGCAACTCTATCCCAGACTTAATGGTTTCCTGAGTCTCTGAAATTTCCTTCCTACACTGCCCACACAGGAAGAAGGTCAAGTTGACAACAAAACCTAACCATCACATGTATATTGTCAAAAAAATAAGTAAAAATATTTTACAAACCTTGATTCTATATTATGTGTTATTTTAATATGATTATATTTAAAGTAATTGTTAATGACCAATAAGGCTGCAAAATTCTATGACATATCCATATCAAATACATTGTTACTGCTTGGTGAATATTATATGGAATAAATGTTAGTAAATGAAGTTATTGTATAAATCCTTGTGTTAGTCACATTCTGTGTGTTTAGCACTATTATTGTTTATAATGTCCAAGTGAACTTGTATTCTCCTTTTTTATGTTTTCAGCTAACAGTGTGATTTAAAATGAGGAATCTGTCCAAATATGGTGGAATGTATGTAGAATCCTGGCACTTGAAAGGCTGAGGAAGGAAGATCATGAATTTGAGGTTAGCCTGGCCTATATCAGGAGACTCTATCTCAACAAACAAATACATAGGAATCTGAACTGGACAGGTCACTCCTACAGGTTCTTTGCTATATTTATGCTATTGTTTCCTTGAAAATTTCAAAAAAACCTGTTTTAAAATAAAAACCTGTTTTAATGGAAGTTCAACCTGATTCCCAGTAAACTCAAAACAGCCTCAGAGAGACATTCAACAATGCATGCTCACTTTTAATTCTACTTTAAATTGGATGTGGCTCTGAGTATATAAGTAATAGCCTTACAATTTTATGTGCCAGAAACAAAAACAAGAGTAATAACAACAAGAAAAAAACAAACTCTTATAGCTGCTATCAACCTGTTTAGGATTCCAGGAGCAAGTGCCATGGTAGGCAGCACAGGAAAGGGCTTTCTGCTTTTTTGTTTTTCTGACTGATCTGTCTGTTGTTAAAGTCATAATAAACTAACAAACTCTCCATGTGCTGCCTCAGTGGGATGTGTAGGTCAAACTAGACATTAAGTAAGGTAATCTAGCATAGGGCTGGGTAGAAACCATCATTTCTGGTGATGCTCTAAGCAGGAAGCTGTACTGTGGACTTGATAGTTCTGCACTTAAAGAAACCCTATGTGAAGAGTGCTTGGTCTCCTGATTTAATTCAGAGCATCTAAAGACTCTGTTACCAGCTTGGATAAGAAAATGCTTCCTTTCTGGGAGAAGAAACTAATCCTCTGTGTTGCAGGACATTTAACAGAATCCTGGCTCTCAATTCATTAAATTCATTAAAAGAATTAAATTCCAGTTATAGCCTTTCCCTGCCAATCATGACACTTAAAGACATTTCCAGACACAAAATGTTTCCTCTGTGATTAAATCACAGTTCCAGCTATTGGGAACCACTGATTTACTGAATGCCAAAGGGCATGTGTATGACTGTGACCACTTGTTGAAGGAAACTGGTTAATAAATTAAGGCACTGGTCTGAGAGACATGGTTGGCACAGTTCGTTTTAGTCTTTACATTTCTTCTTCTTCTTCTTCATTATTATTATTTAGAAACTTTGTGTGCACAAATCATGTGTTAGTATCTCCATTTCCCTCCTCCCTGCCACATTCCATTGTGGGACCTCCTTAGTGGGATTGCTGGTATGCTCCTTGGGGATTGAAAGATATTGGGGGAGGGGCAATGCCTCTGGATATTCTCCCCATCATGGCTCTGCCAATCGTTCTGCCCCTCTTCCTCAATTTCCCTGAGTTTTGAGTATCCTTGATGTCTGTCTTCTTCATCTTGGCTTGCATTGTGGGGCTCACTGTGGAAGCAACCCTCTTGCTCATCTCTCCACTTCCTCTGTGGTTTTACCTGGGCCCTAGCTGATGTGTGAGGAGTCGTTCATCTCCTGCCAGGGAGTCAGCTATCATTTCTGGTCTTTTTGGTAGAATTACATTGTCCACAGTTCTTGCTGCCTTCCTCAGGGTGCTGTCTTCATTCACCTTCATTATAAGGCTTATCTTAACAAGCATAGTAAATCCATAGAAAATGTATATATGGTATAGTGTCAACTACTATACAATATTATATCTCATAAACAAATGGCCTGCTGTCCTAAAGCTAACATAATTTAGCTCAAGAGAAAACATAGAAGTTTTTAAAAATATGTAACATGGGGCAAGAGAGATTACAAGCACTTACAAAAGGGACCACGTTCAGATCCTAGGACCTACTTATAAGACAGTGTGACAGCACTTTCTGAAATCCCAGAGCTGGAGGGACAGAGACAGGTGGTTCCCCAGGGCCTGCTGGCTACCTAGTCTAGCCAAATTGGTGAGTTCTGGATTTAGTGATTCTCTCTCAAAAATAAATTGGCCACTATACACACATGCACCTATACTCATATGAATATGTATACAGTCATGCATATACATACACATACGACAAGTTATCCAAAAAGATTCAAAAATATTGGGAAGGAATTTTTTACATTTTTTCCTAGTGTTGGGGATTCAACCTAGGGCCTTGAGCATTTTTTGTGCTCTACCAATGAGCTACATTCCAAGCTCTGTTATGCTTGCATTTTAAACTTCTATTATTGACCATTTTCATAGATGTATATACATATATGTATGATTCATGCCTGTACTTTATTTGAGTGTAATATGTATCTGGTGGTGTGTATGTGCAGATATGTTCACAGGAATGTGGAAGTCAAAGGAACGTATTGGGTGCCCTTCCCCTAATGTTCCTCTGGGTATTTTCTTGAGATGGAGTCTCTTCCTGAACATGGGGCTATGACTTTCCAAGGTTACAGATGTGCATGGTCACACCCAGCTATTTACATGGGTCCTGGGAATTGAAATCAGGTGGGTCTGGCCCTTATGATTATGGAAAGTACTCTAACCCACTGAGCCATATCTCTAACCCTTATAATGTATTTTGATCATATTCCTTCCTATTTTTCCCTCCTGCCTGGTGCTGTCTCTGGATACCCTACCCAATCCTCTTCCACCATAGTACTTCTTCTTTCAACCAGTCCTTCTACTTTAATGTCTTTTTTGTTTCTGGCTTTTTTTTCTCCTCTACCATCTATGGATAATGGAGTGTTGATAGGCTCAGTATTGTGCAGGAAATTGCAATTGTCATGGCCATGTCCTGTTCAGAAGACTGTGTTCTACAGCATTCCTCCTTATCGTTTTTCTGCCCCCTTTCCCACAATGCTCCCTGAGCCTTGGATGGAGTGATATAGATGTCTCATTTAGCACTGAGCACTCCTTAGTCTCTCAGCACTTTGGTGTATTTCATTTCTACCCAGAAGCCATCACTAACTGTCAAAAGAATCTTTCCTAACCAAAGGTGAGAGTAACACTAATCTATCAGCATAAACAGCATAATGGGCACAACATATCCAGTTAGCAGAATATATATATATATATATATATATATATATATATATATATATATATGTATATATGTTAAAATTTAATCATATTCATTAATGTATTTAGTTTACATATGACTTTTAATTATACTTAATTTTATACAAAGCCCCTTTAACTTAAAATGTTAATGATTAATACAATTGTTATGCCATAATTTTCCTTCTCACTATAAAATTTGCTTCAAAGTACCCAATAAGGAAGGAGAAGTTAGTCATTCAGAACTCAGGATAGAAGGATGTGGGAAACTGAGGCCACTGGACAGTGGGCCTCATGGCCTCTTTCTGTCTACATGGCTTGGACACCATGGCTACTCAGTCAAAGGTGTGATGACATTTATTTACTTCAGTAATTGTTTCTTTTTAAAAATATTTTATTTATTCATTTTCAAGCAGAGAGAGAGAGAGAGAGAGAGAGAGAGAGAGAGAGAGAGAGAGAGAGAGAGAGCACACCAGGGCCACCACCTTGTGGGTCTGGCTTATGTGGGTCCTGGGGAATTAAACCCCGGGCCTTAGGCACTGGAGGCAAGTGCCTTAACCGCTGAGCCATCTCTCCAGCCCAGTAATTGTTGTTTTTTAAAAAGAACTTTTGGATGGCTAGAGAGGTGGCTCAGCATTTAAGGCGCTTGCCTTCAAAGCCTAACAATCTGGGTCTGATTCCCCAGTACTCATATAAAGCCAGATGTACAGTGGCATATGCAAGCTGGAGGCGCTGGTGTGCCATTCTCCTCCTCTCTCTCTCTCTCTCTCTCTCTCTCTCTCTCTCTCTCTCTCTCTCTCTCTCTCTCTCCTTGCAAATAAATAAATAAACAAATAAATAAGAATATTTATTTTTAAAAACAATTTACTGCTTTAAATAAATTGAAATAAATGTTTCAATCGCAAGCTGACTGAATTTGAAAATAGCAAAAAGAAAAGTGCAAGAACGTCCTCTCTACTCTCATGGGGCTACATCCCATGATTTCTATACTGGCAAATCAGGGCCCTGTGTGGTCATAGTCTCTATAGAATGAGCCAGCATCCCTCGTGTAAAGCCCCCTCTGTATATCTGTGTCTACGCTACTGATTCCTCTTCTTTAGAGAACTCAAATAGAACCACTGAGCCTGACGGTTCCTGGTGAGAAAACATAAACCCAGGGGGTGCATTGGATCTCTAGAATCATATCACTAGACCTTCCCTGGAGAAAGAGAGGTGGGTCAGGCACTTTGGAATTCCCTAAGCCTCTATATTTAGGAAACTGTCTTCCCAAGTAGTGAGTTACTGAATGGAAATGAAGAGCAAGGGGAAGAATACCCAAGCAACTGCAAGCCCTGATCATGTATTCCCCTAAAGAGAAAAATTAAAAACATTTAAAAAATAAAAACCAATTCAAGGTCTATTTTAAAAATTCATATTAGAGCTTCACCTGCGGACACTAATTGATGGAAAGAAAAGCATAGGGCTAAGGAAACATGAAGATGTTAAGTAATTGTCTGAACTTACTAAAAGAGATATTTAAAATATGCTCATTACCTACAGGCATGGTGGTTCATGCCCGAAAGCGCAGCATTCTGGGAGACATAGTGGTCAGGAGAATCACTGTGAGTTCAAGGCCAGCCTGGGATAGACAGTGAATCACAGGCTAGAGTGAAACACTGTATATTTTTCAAAGAAATGTGTTCTTCTGTAAACTGAGTCCTTTCTCAGACAAGCATTTCTTTCACAATAAGTTTAACCTTGGATCACTAGGTATCGCTGGGCCAGAGAGCACTATGAAATCCTTGCTAAAGCTAAGATAGAGTATCCCACCAGCATCTCCTGGAACACTGATTCCTTGGAGTCCCTTTCATCTGCTGAAGGAGAGTGACCCTGGGGTGAATCTTTTGCCTCCTTGAATAGTGACACTGCTTTCTGTGTCCCTTCTAAAGTGTACTTTCCTTCCCTTCATTCCTGTTAACACTGCTCACTGATCACTATGCTGGCTCCCTTGAACTCTAACTTGCCTTTCCTTTTGAAACATTTCTGACCCAAACTTTTATTAGAGCTTCTGATTTTAGACTAAATGCCATAAACTCAGTAGCGAGATTTTTGAAGTCCCAGTTGAATTTATTAAATTTGAATTACAAATGAAAAGTAGATATTTTTAGTGTAAGTATGATCCAACTAGTATGTGCACATGCTTCACTAAAAAATTACTCTTTTATTTATGTAAAGTTCAAATTTAACTTGGTCATCTTGTGTTTTATCTGTCAACCCTAAATGTAGCACATCAATTGCACTCAGTGGCCTTATTTCAATCACTATTTGTAGCCTGCCTTTCTGGGGAGTGCATGCCCCTCAGGTGCAGTATACCTGTGTGACATTTTCTCTCAAGGTGCTTTGTCTTTGTTAGGCAGCTTTCCACCTAAGTCTGCCCATCAATCATCCTACATGGAAGCAGAATCCCAAATAGTCCCTTCCTGCTGTCTTTTCAGTTATGCACCTGCATTTTAAATCAGAAAATCTAATGCTCTTAGTCTGGAATTACTGATAAGTAAATAAATGTAACTCTAAATATAGTGACATTTTGTCTAAAAGTAATAACATAAGGGAACTTAATGCATGATCTCAAAATCCTAAATAGGCCAGGTGTGACGATACACGCCTGTAATCCTGGTATTTGGGAGACAAAGGCCGGAGAATCGCTGCTTCAAAGGCAGCCTAGTTTCCATAGTGAGACCTCGTCTCAAGAAACCAAAATAATAATCAACATAATGATAATTCAAGTGGGATTTCTTACCTAATTCGTATTTTAGCATGTTATGTTAAAATCTATCTTTGATCATAATAGAGGCTTTTAAGTAGACGACTCTCAAAACTCATGTCTAGCAAATGACTCTATATTAAAAAAGCAACAGAGAGCTCATGTACATCTTTATGAAAATTTTATAGTAGCAAAATTAGTAATTGTAAGAAGAATCCTTTATTCCTTAAAATTATATATGTGATTAATCCACACATTGATTCCTTTTTCACATGTGATAAATATATAATGTCTACTAGTAGGAAGTTCAGTGTCAAGATAACAGATTATGCACATATATCTAATTTTACTCCTAAATATCTTTAACAAAAAGTTATAAGATTTCAAAAATGACATAAACCCACAGGATGATAGGATGAAGGAAACAGGATAGAGCAAAGCAATATATTGGAAAATAGAAAGACACGTGTCAATGATTTGAATGAGTTCAGAAGACTCATAGCAGAGAAAACTGAGCCCTGGCCTGATTCATATCAGAGATCTCTCAAAAGTCTCTGAGACTGCCAATGCCAAGTGTCAGTGAGATTACAGTGAGGATACAGCTTGCAGAGGTAGCTGAATACAACATTTCTGAGTATGTCTAAAGGAGATCAACATTTGAGTCAGTAAAGTAATCCTGAGCAGTGTGTGTGGAAATCACCCAAATCCATTGAAGGCTAAGAGAGTACAAAAAGCTGGAAGAAATACGAATTCATTCTTTTCTGTAGCTGGGATATCCATCTTCTCTTGTTCTCAAACATCTGAGTTCATGTTTCTCACATCTTCTAGTTCTAGGGTTTCTACCAGTAGATCCCCACCAAATTCTATAATTCTCATGTCTTTGGACCCATATGAGGTAAAAACACATCCCAGCTTTTCTGGTTCTCTAGCTTACAGAAATCAGAAAAGACCCCATAATCTCATCCTCCATAAGTCCCCAGGCTAAATCTCCTCTTATTATCTATATGCAGTTTACCATTCCAATTCTCTGGAGAATTCTAGTACAGCTTCCTATTCTGTCAAGTCCAAATCCAGAGAGAAGACTGGGTTAAAGGGGCATTGCATTATTGGAATCCCCTCACCAAGCCAAGCCATGGGGAAATGTTCTCCTTTATATTAGCAGAAATGTTTGCAGTGACTTTGTCAGGGTGAGTGTGTGGGGGGAGATGGGGATGTGTGTGGTTTTGTGTGTGTGTGTGTGTGTGTGTGTGTGTGTGTGTGTGTGTGTGCATCCTTGAGGCTCTAGGGCTGAGTGTCCTTCCTAGGATTAGGACATTAGCCTTATATACATTAAGTATGAATGCTGAGGAGGCATTTCCACACCAGAGCACTAATAGCATTTCATCAACATAGAAGATTTAAAGAAACTAGTGTTCAGCACCAACTCAAATGTCAGACAATTTCCCAAAAGTAGCCCACACTGAACACAACATAGCCAATCTTGGAGTCAAGAGCCCATGTGTGAAGGTCTTCTGTTCACATTTTAAATCCCATACTTATAATATGAGCAGACTCAGAAAGACTAGGCATTTCATTACATCAAAGACAGAGAACAGAGAGAAAAGATCTGAAATTTTGAAACCAGTAGAGAGGGGGAACTGACTGGAATAAAACACTAGGGAAGTTTTGGAAGACAATAGAATTTGTCTACAGCTTGATAATGAAGGATATTACACAAAAGCAGACATATGTGAAATCTCAGTTAACATGTATTTAAATTGGTGTATTTTATTGTACCTATACTTTGGCAAAGTTGATTTTTAAATTCCTGAACCTAACTTTTTAAAAAGATAAGTTTTTGCAACCAGAAAGCAAGAACATGCAATAGGAGGAATTCATGAAAAAGAATGTTCTGAAATATTTTAAAAAGTCAAAATAAAACCCATAATTTGATGAAATCTCCCCAAAATTGTAGCAAGAAATGATGAAATACAAAAACGCGAGAGAAGAAAATATAACACGGACCATTCGATATCTAAATAATAGCAAGTCCAGAAAGAGAAGATACAGAAAATACAGCAAATATCTCAAACATGAAAGACATGAATTAACAGTTTGAAATGGTCTATTTAGAGCCTCAAACTGTACAGTTTGAAAAATCTGATTTAAACCTTCTCATCAATAATTCCTGAGAAAGTATTGGAGGATAATTATTTCTAAGTAGGTAAGTTAGGGAAAAAGAATACAAGGGAAACAGAAAACAGGATATTCATTATAGGATTTTAGTGTAAAAATAAGTATTGGGAAAATAGAGAAGTGGGTTCCTAGAGTTGTACAGAGAGGGTCCCCGTGAGATAAGTGTGAGCATCCTCATGACAAGACACCTCTACAGATTCTTTGTAATCCAAGGACAAAATGCTCAGTCAGGTTGGTCAAGGTTTGTCTATAGCAGTTCCTGTTCTTCCAAGCTTTGCATTTTATGCAATGAACAACCTCATCATTCAAGAAATTTTGCTTGAAAATCTATGACAAGGCCCTAAGCAGAAACTACAGGACACAGCTTATGTCATCTGATGGACTCCTGATCTATACCTACAGCCTGGCCCATGCCTCAGGCTCACCTTGTCCCTGCTCGTGGTAGTTCTGTGTTGTCTGGTACTCATTTGTAACTTGCTCTCTGACTCTCAGGAGAACCTCTTATGCATTGTCAGAGATACTAAATTCAGATTCAGGACAGTTTCTCTTTTTCTAGGAGTTTTCTCTGCCTATGGCAATTTTGCAATATGACTTTCTTTCTTTTTCTTTCTTTCTTTCTTTCTTTCTTTCTTTCTTTCTTTCTTTCTTTCTTTCTTTCTTTCTTTCTTTCTTTCTTTCTTTCTTTTTACTATGCACAGCTCTGCTTAAGCTTGTTATTGTGTATCTCAAAACCAAACAGTTCACTGCTTAGGGATCATAAATAGTAGAATTATGAAAGCACAAAGCTAGGGGAGTTTTTAACAACAAGAGTTAGTATGGGGACCACCATGAAGGGAGAACACTATTAAGAAAATACTCAAAGGCATTAAAAGTACTAGTGACACTTTTTTTAACTTAAGCTAGGTGGAAAATATATAGTAGTTTTAATAATATTTGAATTATTCATACACATACTTTTATGCATATAAAATTTTTAATTAAGCACATATTCTCTAATAATTATATTATTCTTTTTTAAGCCACAGATATTTTACTGTTTTATTTATTTTTTATTGTCCATAATGAGTTACATTATTTAGTGGGCAAACAATGAGTTGTTATCCCCAATTCCCCGATGCCCCCCCTTCCCCATCCCCAACCAGCTGGATATCCTCCTCCATGGGTTGTCTGGATCAGTCCTTGTGACAGGGGACCATGGATAGCCTAGTAATAATTATATTATTCTTTGAGAACAGAGATAAAAATATTCAACTCTAGTTCCCATCTTTCCAGATACAACATGGGCTTCCGTAAGTGTTGATGTCTAGATTCTCAGAATCTCCACTAGCTAGCTTCCTTAAATAAGTTGACTTACAACATTTCAGAGTTGTTAGAGATTTATGAATGTTTTGAAGTGATAAATATTCAGGAAGACTTTTACTTCTCTTCAGAGGCTGTGAGATATTTTGTGGCCACAAACAAACAACACAGTAATTTTATTTTAATTGATTAAGCTATTTTATGTTTCAGAAGATAAAGCCTCTGCCTGGAACTCCCAACCATGTTTGCTTCCAGAAAATATTAATTTGTTGGTTAGAGCCAGAAATATCTCAAACACATCAATATTCCCACTTCCCTGGGCTATGGGATCTAAATGAGAAGGTATTGTGATGATCAGAGAACCTTGATTAACCTGGTTGTAGATGAAATCAGAGAGGCACATGACACATCATTAAATGATTAAGTTAAATATCAAAAGACTAATGCAGCCTGAAGATTAGTGATAAAATGCAGTTTCCTGTCCCTGATGAAAAACTCAGAATATATTGGTCAGTCACTGAATTCACTGACATTCCATGCCAATTAAAGTTCGAAAAGTTTTTCAGAGGATTTTATAAAATATTCCAAAGCTAGGGACTAAAATAAGTATTTTGCAAATTTATCTTATGATTAAAATATCATACCATGCTACCCAAAGAAATACTTCCTTAACAGAGAAAATGTCTAACGGCAGGCTTATCTCTATTTCCCAATGTAGGGAAGATATTTAGTAATAAAAGTATTTGAAAACTCATCTCAATTCCTTCATAAAGTTTCTATAATTAGCTCTCATCAGACAGGTGACCATTTACTGTAAATAAGTGCTTAGAATGCGATGCCTTAGAGTTCTAGCAGAGTGTAATCTCTTTGTCTAAGTTGAATGTCTCTAGGAGAATCAAGAACATAAGTAGCTCCCTTGCCAACTAATATGTGAAAAATCCTTCTCCAGAGCACTTCAGACCAAATACTCATTTTGAAAAAGGAATAAAAACACAATAAACAAAACACAAAACAAAATGAAACTTGCTTTTCTTGCCACAATACCTACTGGCATTGAGCAGAGTAAAATTAGATGCAGCTAGTTTTTAAGCAGGGCCAGGGTGCTTTCACTGCTTTTCCTGGAAATTTTGTTTCATACATTTGTTTGCTTGTTTTTTATGAGCTCCTCCCAAATTGTAAGTTACCATCATGTTAGAAGTTGACTCTACAGTCAAAGAAATCAGTCTCTCAACACCTGCAGGAATGTGGGTGATATTCTTACAATGCTGTCAAGGCCATTTTTGTGAACCACATTCAGCTTCTGGTTGACTATCTTTGACTAGGAAGCGAAATAAATTTGTTGCAGCCACATGCTTCATACTCGTTTTTTGAGAATATTGTTTCCCTCTCACTATGATATTCGTTCTGTGTTTAACAAACTTAGATAATATATTAGAATCCTAGTGTTAAGACTGAATTCCACTGGTAATAGAGTCTTTTACTAAATGAACAAAGGATACACAATACATTATGGAGAATGCTGATGTAAGTTTTCCCTGGCTTAAATCAAAAGTTCAGTCTGGGGTATGAGAGATGGTTCATTGGTTAAGGTTCTTGCCTGCAAAGTCTAATGACCTGGGTTTGATCCCTCAGTAACCATGTAAAGCCAGATACACAAGGTGGCTCACATATCTGGAGTTTCTCTCTCTTTCTGCCTCCCTCTCTCTCTCTCCCCCCCCCTGCTTGCAAATAATTTTTTTTAGAAAAGCTCAGTCTGTTGTGTGTGTTTGCCCTTTTTGCATTACCTTCCCCTGTCCTTTGCCAGGAGACAAACAATCTCCACATTCCTGAGTAGCATACCCATATATTTACTCATAGTTTTATTACATGTGAATGTGTTCCCAAGCCAAACAAAGTAAATGTTTCAGAGTCTTACCATTCATCTACATTTTCATGTTCTCTTTTCCAGATTGCTGCTTTTCTGCATGTTTTTGAGGGTGACAAATGTTAATATATGCAAAGCTATGTTTTTATGTTTTTCAATGTATGACTATTTCACAGTGTATCTGTATTCCTGTTGGTGGTCATTTTATTCATTTGTGGCTTTTTTCTTGACAAACATGAACCCTCTTACACATGTTTCCTGATGCATCTGTACGAGTGTGGGTCATATACCTACAACTGGCCACAGATGTATTTCCCCCCCCCCCTTTAGCAATTGATAACGTATTCTCTGTATTATTTGTGGTAACATATTTCCTACATTTTAAACTAAAAGTTCTTTATTAACATCCTCAACAACATATTTATTGTTAATCCTTGTTGACTTCACCGCTTTGATGGGTAAACAATGGTATCCTGTGCCTAAAATGATTTCCAAAATGTGAACTGTCTCTTATGATGATTTTCAAGTTCATGTGATGGTAATTTTAGAATATTAGTAATTCACACATTTCCTCTGACAATGAGTTACCAATATTTCTTTAAAATAGTTAAGGATTTATCCCTCGAGACCCAGTGGCATATAATGACATGTCTGTCTGTCATCTTTGCAACTGTCTCCATCCTCACATCCCTAGCCTCAACTTTGGGATGAGTGGGAGGAAGTGGGTGGTACTGTCTTCCTGTGACCTCTGAATAATGGCAAGCCACTGGACATTGAGCCAGGGAGACTTGGAATGCCCTTTTTCCTTCTTCTCTACCTACCTTAGTCAAATTATCTGCCTATTTCTAATAAATGTAGAAGGATACAGACATATGGTGAAATATTTAATCAGATCTTTTCTTTGAAAAATTGAGAGACAAGATATAAATAGAATTTTTGACAATTGCTGCAACTATGGTAACCTTAAATATGAGTGTAGTTCCTATTTTAAATGGAATTACACATGTAGAATTTATCTTTTTAAGTTGAGCATGCATTTTTTAGTGAGTAGTGTAGAACAAATATATATATATATATATATATATATAAAATTTATATATGTTATATAATATTATATATATATGTATATATGTTACTTGTGATATTCACAACCCATGGGATAAGCAAAAATCAAATCTTTACATGAGAGTTAAATTATGTTTCTTAAATTTTTTATTTATTTATGTGTAAGGAGAGAGAATAGGCACTCTAGTTCCTCTTGCTACTGCAAACAAACTCTAGTAAATGCATCATTTTGTGCATCTGTCTTTATGTGGGTACTGGGGGATCAAAACCAGGCCATGAGGCTTTGCAAACAATTACCTTTCACTTCCAAACTATCTCTCCAGCTCCAAATAATATGTTTCTTAAAAATCCCAGAGATGGGAAACGGAGAAGCAAAATGTCTGATTTCTAAAAGACTTTAATCCCATGCTCAAATAGAAAATAAAGAATAAAATTAAAGCAGTTTGTCCCAGCAGTTACACTGTTTTTTATCCAACTAGATTTCTGAGTTTAAATCTGAACACCATCAGTTGCTAAATGTGTTACCCTAAACAAAATAAATATATTCTGAGGCTCACTTTCCTAACCAATAAAAAAGAAAGAAAATTAAAAGGAGTATATATCTGTTACTGACAATTTCATAGCTAAATAAAGTAGCATACAAAATGTTTAAACACATCTGTCATAGTCAGCCACACACAGCTGGGATGAACCTCCAAACCAGGCACAGTTTATGGGAGGAAAGGATTTATTGTAGCTACAGATCCAGGGGAAATTCCATAGTGGTGAAAGAAGCTGGCCTCGTTTCACAGGTCTAGAGAGAGAAATTTATCACCAATAACCATTTATACACTAACACCAACAGGACAGGCAGGCAAAAAAGAAAGATGTCTATTTTTAGCTCCCCTTAACTTTTGTACATCCTGCCCCCTATTGAGTGGGCTGCCTTTCTGTAAACAACCTCAGAGACCCACCCAAGATTACTAAAAAGTTCAAGTTGTCAACAAAACTTAACCATCACACTCAGTTCATGTTAGTCATTCCAGGGTCACTGAGGAACCCTGTATGGATCACAGGGAAGCTTCTCACCCACAGTGGGAAGATTTAACTTGGTATTTCCTAATGTCACCTGAATAACCTAGGAACAAATTGTCACATACAAAATTACAGGCTTTAGTCACTCTCAGTCTACTTAAGAACTTGACTTCAGCTTGAATCAGATCTCAAGCCACATTAAACTTCTAATTTTGTGCCTTTTGCAGGATATCAGGAAACACATCCACTGCTTTAATCTCTGCTCCACTTTCTGAGTCTTTTATGTCTGGTTCTGCCTCTGGGAATAGCATTATCTCTCTTTGCCGTAAGATATCATTGTAGAAACTTTATGTCTAAGTGTTCAAAAAACTTAATATATTTCCACTGGATTCTTGTTTTGAATGTTATTACTGGGGGGTGAAAGAGATAAATATAGAATCCCTATTTTTTTTAATATGGAAGTCTTGAGTGCCTCAATTTTGTTACATTGACAGCAATGTGTTTTGCAAAGCAAACTTTCTGCCTTTATCAAACCCAGCCCAGACCGAATGTGAGAACAACCACTACTTCCTGAGCTCTTCTGAAGCATTTTTATAATCCTTCTTGCCTTGTCCTCTTCCTCAACATACACGCAATTACCCTACCTCAGTGGGGGTACTGACAGAGATAAAGGAAAGGAATCATGACATAAATGTGAAGGAAGGTATGAGGAAAGGGGGATGAATGAAGATGAAGCAAGACATCTGTGTTTATCTCGTGTTCACTATTGGCAGGGCACAGTGCGAGCCCTACACATGTATGATCTCACTTCATCACAGAGGAAGTCGCAGGCTCTGTTATCCCCATTTAGTAGATGATGAAATTGAGTCCTGAGATGTCAAGTAAGCAGTGTGAGATCATACAGGTAGAAAGTAAAGGGACTATGTATGATGAGGGCTCAGGTTTTCCAATTTAGACCCTCCATGTTTTTTTTCCATGTTCTACCAAAAGAAAGAGCCTACAGATGTGTAAAAGTTAAGGAGGAGCTGAAAATTTTTCTTTATTTTTTAAATTCTTCTAGCAAACTTTACCATTTTATTTAAAAGTGTAATTTATAAATAGTAACACAGCCATCTTTATATTAATAGTATAAAGAAAAAGTCGCATGGCTGATATAGGACCAAAAAATAGGATATTTCAAAGGGGATTTCAAGAAAATGGGGAAAACGAATACAGCAGTTTGAGGGAAAGATGCACAAAATGTTACCGAGTCTTGATGTGAAAGACCCCCATTATCAAGGTTTTCATGCACTTTTTAGGAAAGTAAATAGATAGTTTGGAGATGGGGGAAAGTAGCTCACACACATAGGTATTTTATAAATAATTTCCTATTCATTGGGAGAAAACATTTAATGAAGAGCTTGGTTTAACAAGTACTTGTTTTCACATACTAAGTCAATACTATTAGATCCTTACACTGACTTCAGTTCCAACTGCAAGCCAAAGAGAGACTGAGAGCCAATCTCATTCTGTGTCAGCCTTTGAAACAATGTGGAAACATGCAAGGCGCTATTGTAAAAACAAGTGGTTGCAATACGGATAAAAGGCAGAACCCACTGTGTTGACACTAAATTCCATAATTCCGAAAATAAAATGAATTGTGTAGTCTAGAAAGGGCAGTGTGATCAAATGAAATTTGACAAGGGTGTTTACAGAGTAATAGGCTACAGAAGGGCAGAGAGAAGTAAAGAAAGACACTCCAGGTAGAGAAAGAAGAAGAAAATCATTGTCATGGTCATTGAAGAACAAGTTGAGGAAGAGGCTAGTTAGAAAACACTTGAGCAGGATACCCATGTGTTATCATGTATGTTAAAAAAATACCAAGTAGCCGAGTGTGGGAGATTATGACTATAAATCCAGCTCTAGGGAGGCTGAAGCAGAATTGTAAGTTGGAGTACAGCCTGGGCTACATAACAAATTCCAGTCTAGCCTGAGTTATATATTGAGATCCTGTCTCAAAGACCTAAAGACTGAAGTTATAGTTCAGTGGTAGAGTGCTTGCTTAGTCTGCCCAAGGCTCTTGGTTCAATTTCTATCAACTAAACATAAAGTATTATGTCTCAGACACATCATTGTTCTCTGAGTATAAATGTGTAATGCAGAATATGTGATTTTTTTTAGCTATACATGAAAAAAATATTGCTCTGAAGCAAAGTGTCAAGCTGTGAGTAAGGTGGATTTCTGGCCGTCTGTCATGACTCAGAGGATGTGACTGAGGACAGAGTTTCTTTTTCTGACATGTTTCTTTTGCTACTGGCTGTGACTACACAATGAAATTGATTTAAGATCCCAAATATTCACTTCCTTAATATTTACAAGTCTCTCATTCATTTCAAATCCTTACACCTCTGAATTTATCCTTACACAAGAAAAGAAATCTTTGCCTATGTCCAAAAGGCATTCTTTTGCTGTTCATTAATATTCCTTTAAAGGCCATATTCAGAGAAACTTTTAAAACATAATATTCTAAGCTGACTCAATTATATTTTTGAGAAGTTCTGATGGAGAGAAGCTACTTTGCATGTTAAACATAGCATGCAGCTCTTGATCTGAACCAAGGATGAAACCTGTGCCTCACAATACAAAAATCATTGTACTTGGACAGCTGTGTGAGGAGGTGACTTGGTTTGTCTCCTGGCAAGAAGATAGTTTGTAGCCTAGATGCATGCTAAGGAGAAGTCCCAAGTAGCATGGTGGATGGAGAGATGCTCCACTTGGGCATCTGCAGCTGTCTTATCTCTGGATTTCTTTATGCTTCTCTGAGTCACCTTCTTTCTCTGCTCAGGGGGAGAATGGCAATTCCCAGAAGAGTTGTGAAGTTTTCAAGTCCCACATGTGAAATTGTGCTGAAAACTAATAAGTATGAGACAGCATTTGATGCTATTGTGATGACAAGAGACTCAAATGAATTCTCCATGGCCCCTGAAGCCACCCGAGCAACTACCTAGTGCTCCTTATCTTTAGCTCTGTTCCATGGACAAACTGCTGAGGGCTGAATATCCAAAACAGCAGGACTGAACACTCTTAATAGATTCTGCTGCTTCATAGGGTTTTATGATATAATTGTTAAAGGATACTTCATCAACTATACAATTATTAATTGTGTTGTTAAACATGTTTCAGTTATTGATATAAATTTTTTTCTGAGAGTTAACATAATGCTTAAACATATACCACCTACACCTTGGGACTCTGCAAAGATGAAGAATCATACAAACACTGGTGTGAGTTGACAGGCAGACACATGTGAAAACAAACATTTATCATTCATAGAGAATTCTGTTTCCTAGTTATCAAATTATTTACCATATATAATTGGATTAATTATGTGAGTGGATTTGAATCTCATTCGGTATTGTTCTTACCTCTTGAAAGTAGAAAAATGTATAGTAGGAAAGATTTAAAGTAATAAAATATTGGGTATGGATCTTTCCTGCTGTACATGAAAGTGTACTGATAAACTCATGTACAGCTATAATTTATTTTGAAGAATCCACAGCTCCTCCAAGTTCAGCTATTGCAGGATGTGTTAACTCTGAGCAACTGATAAGGAAGGTATTTAAACAAAATATAGCTGTTTTGGTAAGAAATTATTTTGCAAAAAATAATAATAATAAACAGGGCTGGAGAGATGGCTCAGCGGTTAAGGCACTTGCCTCCAGTGCCTAAGGCCCCAGGTTCAATTCCCAAGGACCCACATATGCCAGACCCACAAGGTGGTGGCCCTGGTGCTCTCTCTCTCTCTCTCTCTCTCTCTATATATATATATATATATATATATATATATATATATATATATATATATATATATATATATTTCTCTGCTTGAAAATAAAGCATTTTAAAAAAACTTATATAAAAAAAGAAATCGACACAAAGACCCCTAAGCTCACAACCTTAAAGCAGCCTTAATACTCATCCACCACGACTCAGGGAACTATGCGGAAGAGGGGGCGGAAAGATTGTAAGAGCCGTGGTGGGGGAGATTATCCAGAGGCATGGCCAGGAGAACCTGGCTGATTACTAGTCTATCCATGGTCCCCTGTCACAAGGACTGATCCAGACGACCCATGGAGGAGGTTATCCAGTGGAGGGGGGAGGGGAGGGCAGCGGGGAATTGG
>PVHP010012314.1:0-2500 GCA_004024765.1 Zapus hudsonius
ACCTCTAACCTCTCTGTCGTCACTACAAGTACAACAGCCCTTGGGACAGCACCGCCACTTTCTAGTTGAAGATTGGGAATCTGAGCCTCAGTGTCCTTGTCTCTAAATTGGGAACAGCAATGATAATCACAGCAGGGTTTATGTCAGAGACCATCATGGAAACTACCCAGCAAATACTAAGTGACAGATATTTTGCTATTACTATTCTGAAGCACTTTCAGTTGTGTTAACAATATTTGATTCTTGGGCTAATTTTATATACATGTCTAACTAACACAATTATTTTACTGATGGGGAAATCAGTACCCAGGTTGGATTCCCCAGTACCCATATAAAGCCAAGTGCACAAAGTAGCACATGCATCTGAAGTTCATTTTCAATGGCTGGAGGCCCTGGCATGCCCATTCTCCACCCCCCCCAGCCTCTCTCTGCTTGCAAATAAATGAAGAAAAGAAATTAAAGCATCCTGATACAACGTGGTCATGGCATTCCATACCTCACAGTGGCTTCTGTTATCTGCACAATTCTGGGCCCATCAACATGTTAAGTGAAGAGAGGATTTGAGAGGGAGAAAAGAGAGGGTGGTGGGAGGAATTATGATCACAGTATATTGTTCATTATTTGTGGAAGTTGTCAATAAAAGTTTAAAAAAGAAGTCGGATGGAGAGATTTCTCGGTGGTTAAGGTGCTTGCCTGCAAAGACTTATGACCCAGGTTTGATTCCCCACTGCCAGATGCATGAGGTGGCACATGCTTCTGGAATTCATTTGCAGAGGCTGGGGAACTCATTCTCTCTCTCTCTCTCTCTCTCTCTCTCTCTTCTCTCTGCTTGCAGATGATAGACAGACAGATAAATGAATGAAAGAAAGAAAGAAAGAAAGAAAGAAAGAAAGAAAGAAAGAAGGGGTCCAACCGAAGGGAGATGGACACAAAAAACAATGCGAGGGGACTATGATCAAAATATATTGTGTACAAGTATGAATATTGTCAATTAAAAGTTTAAAAAATGGGCTAGGGAGATTGCTCAGTTTTCTTGCAAAGCCTTCTGACTTGTGTTCAACATCCAAGCCACCCACGTAAGCTGGATACAAAAACTGGCACAAGTATCTGGTATTTATTTGCAGTGACAAGAGGCCCTGGTGGGACCAGACACACAGATACACATACATGTAAATAAATAAATAGATAAATAAATAAATAATTTAAAGTTTAAAAAAATCATCAAATGAATTTGGCTTCCCAACATTTTCAACAATTTCTTTTTTTATTTTTTTTATCCATAATTAGATACACTTAGTGAGCGAATAATGTGTTGATGTCCCCATTTCCCGGATTTCCCTCTTCCCTGTCCCCAATCATCTGGGTATCCTCTTCTGAGGGCAGTCTGGAGCAGTCCATGGAGTAGGGGGTTATGGATAGCCTAGGAGTCAACCAGGTTCCACCCCCCTTTGCATGTTGTTACTGAGGGGAACCATGTCTCTGGATATTCTCCCCGACCATGGCTCTTACAATCTTTCCGCCCCCTCTTCCACTCAGTTCCCTGAGTCATGGTGGGTGAGTATTAAGGCTGCTTTATTGTTGAGGTCTTAGGGGCCTCTGTTCTTCTGCTTTAGGTTGTATTGAAGATCTTTGATGTCTGTCTCACTAGCTTTCCCTGGGTTGACTGATCTGAAATGGTCCTGAACAGTCTTCTGCTACTTTCTACTACATATCTATGTGAAAAAGTTTCCTCAGCATTGATGATTACAAAATCAAACTCTCTATCAACTCTGAAAAATCATTAAAGATGCTCTATATCTGATAGTATCAAGTATTCAGCCGACATTCGGTTATTTGTGTAAAAAGGGGGAGGTGGGGAGATAGCTCAGTTGATAAAACACTTGTCTTGGAGCGTGAGGACCCGAGTTCTAGCCCCAGTTCCCAAGTGAACTGCTGGGCACGGCATGATGCACTTGGAATCCAGCCCTGGGGAATGGAGACAGGTCAGTCCCTGGGGCTCACTGGCCAGCCAGTTAGCCTAATTGGTAAGTCCCAGACCCATGAGAGACCCTGTCTCAGAGAAGATGGATGGTGTTTCCAAGGAATAACAACGGAGGTTATCCTCTGATTTCCACATGCACAGAGACACGTGTGCACATGTGCCCACACATAGAAACAAACATACATGCACACACACCACACATATGAAAAAGAGAAAAAAATGTACATCCACTCGATAGTATGCAAATTTACTTTCATCGTTAATAAATAGTGAAATTCTATGTATCCCAAAGAATTGTTTTTTAAAGATTTTTATTTATTTATTTGGAAGTAGGTAGAGGGAGAGAAAGAGAGAATGAACACACCAGTACCCCTTGTCACTGCAAACAAACTTTGTGCATCTGGCTTTATGTGGGTCCTGGAGAATCAAACCAGAGCAGGCAGGCTTTGTAAGCAAGTATTTTAAACTGTGAGCCATCTGCCCAACCACAAATATTGTCTTGATAATCAATGTTTTAGG